>JAPSGF010000038.1:1266432-1416060 GCA_035772895.1 Perdix hodgsoniae | reverse complement strand
GCAGAGGGGGCTGCAGCTGGGCAGGGGGGATTGTTCCAATCTGCTCTGCCCTCGTGAGGCCCCGTCTGGAGTACTGTGTCCAGGCCTGGAGCCCCCAGTACAGGAGGGGTGTGGAGCTGCTCAAGCAGGTCCAAAGAAGGGCCAAAAAGGTGCTCAGAGTGCCGGAGCACCTCTCCTGTGAGGACAGACTGAGAGAGTTAGGCCTGGAGAAGGCAAGGCTCTGGGGAGACCTCACTGTGGCCTCCCAGTACTTGAAGGGAGCTTATAAGCAGGAGGGGGAATGACTTTTCACGTGGTCTGATAGTGATGGGACAAGGGGGAATGGTTTTAAACTAAAAGCGGGGATATTTAGGCTAGATATTAAGTGGAAATACTTTATCTTTTAGTGGCAAGGCACTGGCACAGCTGCCCAGAGAAGCTGTGGTGCCCCGTCACCGGAAGCATTCAAGACCGGGTTGGATGGGGCCCTGGGCAGCCTGAGCTGGTGGATGGCAGCCTGCACATGGCAGGGAGTGGGACTGGGTGGGCTCTGACGCCCACTCCAACCTAAACCATTCTGTGGTTTTATGATTCTATGATTTTATGTCTCTGGTCTTTTTTTGTGTTTTCTTCAGGACTTAGAATCATAGAATCGTAGATGATTCAGGTTGGAAAAGACCTTAAAGATCATCAAGTCCAACCATGACCTAACAGTATTACCTTAACAACCCTCTGTAAATCATGTCCCTGAGCACCACAACCAAACAGTTTTTAAACACATCCAGGGATGATGACTCAACTACCTCCCTGGGGGAAGTTTTTCCCCATACCCAACTGAAACTTCCCCTGGTGCAACTTGAAGCAATTTCCCCTCATCCTGTCACCTGTCACCAGTGAGAAGAGACCAACCCCGCTCTCACTGCACTCACCTTTCAGGTATTTGAAGAGAGCAATAATGTCTCCCCTCAGCCTCCTCTTCCCCAGACTAAACAGCCCCAGTTCCTTCAGTTGCTCCTCATAGGACATATTCTCCAAGCCCTTCACAAGACTTGTTGCCCTTCTTTGGACCTGCTCCAGAACCTCAGTATCCAGTACATCTCCACCACCTCCCCTCTGGTCTTTCCCACCCAGTGCAGATGCACAGACTAAATGCTGCAGAACAAACACAAACAGCCAGAACTCTTCCCATATCCCCCTTGAAGAGACAAAGTGCTGGCCCTGTGAGGCTGCATTCTTCCTTTGGAAGAGCTAAAAAATTACCAAAACCACAATTTAACAGGCTTCTAACACGTATCTTAAGTCAAGGATGGCAGGTTAAGCCAAGGATCACCTACAATATCAATTTACATATAATACATATTTATAAATAACACAAGTGAAGATCTACGTGAGATTTCAGACTCCACTAAAACAGAACTGAAAGATCACAACTGATTTTGCTAAAACTTTAACACAGGCCAGAGATCCTGGATTTAGCAGCTCTCACAGGCTTCCCTGCACTGTCACTTGCAAATCACACAGCCGCAGTTTTAATTAAGTTCTGCTCTGCATCTTGCAAATGCAGTCATCACAAAAAGTGAGCGAATTGGAAAGTAAGGTCTGCTCTTTCCTGTGGCACCTTGCTGTGGTCTTTGGGAGTGCTCATCAAGAAACTGGCAGCCCTGGTTAAGGGAGGAGGAGAGGTGAACTCCTGTAGCAGTATGGCTAGCGAGGATTATTTATGTACTGCTGATCAACTTCCCATTGTATGTGCACCAGGAAGCTTTTGGCATAGCTGAGCCTTCACCACTGTGATGGCTGTTCTTGTTGATCATAGGGGCAAGGCTGAGGTTGCAAAAAACAAAAGACTGTGCAAAGTACGGTGAAATTAGCAATGGCAGGTTTCACCTGGAGACTGAGAGCTTGCTTTGCCAAGGATGTAGGGAAAAAAAAAGGAAAAATCACACTTTGGATAGAAATCCCAGAAGTGAACACACTGAGTGGGACACCTGAGAAAGAGACCCTCAGCAGTGGAAGGGAACACGCATGCTGCAAAGACAGGAACAGGAGTGTATTTTCCAAGCATCTTGCTTCTTGTATTGCACGCAACATCCACATTCAGGAATATTCTTCTCAAAACAACACCATTTCCTGGATGCTGGAGTGCATCAGAGACCATCAACATTATTCCAATAGCATCAGACTGCTCAGTAATTTAACTTCCAGTTGTTATTAGTTTGAGACTCAGTGAGAAGAACTGCTGGTGTGATTTTTGCCATTAGCGGATTGTATTTATGTAAAAATAAATAGCTAAAAACAAAAATTGTTTTCTCTTTTGCTGCTGCTGAAATATCTGAAGAACCATGCTGTGAATGTTTCCAGTTTGCTGAGCAACCCAATAAAAAAGCATTGGGAGGGAGGTGTTCTAGCTCAGCTTTGTGAGGACTTTCAGACAGATCATTATGTTGTTCCCAATGCTCTCAGACATCTGGTTTTCTTATTGATGCTTGTGTCTGAGGGAGCAAGTTTTTCTATTTGTGATGGATTTTCTCTTACTCTCTTCATAGCTGCGTGCTATGGAAAGTGACACAGTAAGTGATGCAAAACAGATCCAAACAGCTCCAAATCAACAAGGTCCAGTCTTATTGTGCACAGCCTTTCTATTTCTAAACTCTGGTTCTTTGAGTGACCCAAACCCGTGCTGTGTGCTGCTCCTGCCCTGCCTCTCTTAACTAGCCAGCAAAGTACAGGGGCTACAGACAGCTGCTGCCACCAGAGGATAAGAGGGCCACTCTCAAAAAGCTCAGGTTAACAAACCAAATCGGCTTTGTTCTAGGCAAAGAGACTACAGCAGGGTACTATTTCTGGGTCTCAAAGTGAAATAAAATGTAAACTCTGTTAGGATATAGATTTTGTACCTGTGTAGCTTAGCAAGAGAGTCCTGTATGGTATCGTAACTACATAAAACGCAGTACTGCAGACTGACACTAGGAATACGCACATCAGTATCTGAACATTCTGTAAAAAATGATAAAGGCAAGAGATTCATATATGCTGCGTTTTCAATTCTGAGTTTCTAAGCTGAAGAAATAATATGTGACTCAGAGAAACGGCCTTTGTAAAGAGTCGAGATGTCTAACGAATTGCTTTCTTCTGCATTTTCCCTAAAAAAAGTCACTGAGACATTAGAGAGGCTGCCCAAGAGCATCTCTACTTCGCCGGGAGTCTTGTCATCCTTTTGCAAATATCTCTGACTGTTTAATCCAGTTCCCAGACTTCTGGTGTCATGTCTGCAACCGCCGCCTCTGAGAAACAGCTTCATCCCACTCTTCTTCAGGATGGCTGCTCTTATTGTTTCTTCTGACTGCTCCACTTTGACTGCATGCCAAAAACTTTCACCTTCAATTCCTGTCTCTTCCCTCCCTCTGCAGAACTCTGTTTGAGTTAATGGGCTTTGTGTTGTTCCTCTACTGGAGGTATGTAACTCTCTAAGGCTATGGTTCGTAACCGCAACCAATCCTGACCTTAACTGTGTTCTGAAAATATCATTTTGTAACACGCAGACATATTATACACAGAAATTATTGCACTGCAGATTTATTTTGCACTGTCAGACTGTCCTTCATCCTCATTCACTGAGCAACAGAAAATAACTCCACATATACTTTGTTAACTTGCCCTGTTAAAATTAACCCATTTCAGGCTAACACAGTATTCATCATGACAGCAATTACATATTTTTTTCTGTATTATGGAACAACAGACAAAACTGAGCAAGCCAGCTCTTGTCTGCAGTAAATTTGAAACTTAAGTAACATTCAAGCATGGTGAATTTATATGAAATAACACAGAGCATTCACTAAGAAGGCCCTTTATGCATACATCCATTAAACCCCTCCCACAAAACAGAATCAACAAACTGTCTTGCCTCTTTATGCAATGTCAATAAATACTCTCCAAAAATATCCAGACTTTGCAAAATCCTTCCCCACATCTGTTTCCAATCATCACTTCATAATTCAGGGTACATCTCCCATTCCGGAAACCATTTGGACTTTGTATAAAAAAGATAAGGCTTCCTCCTGTCTGGCCCAGATATGGCTTACACCAACAATTAATCAAACGCTATCCTAATTTACAGAATGAAGAAAACAGATCAATTGGTTTTGTAGACTCGTGGATCAGTGGTTTTGGAAAAAGGAGTATCTAAGTCAAACAGTCAATGAGTAGATGCTTTGCCAGATTTCCTTAGGAGCAGCCAGAATGAATGCTTTATAAGTCTTGCCTGTGCCATTCACCTCTAGAGAGCTCTTCCTCCTGATGACAGATGATAGCAGCTTGACCCTCCTGAGATAAACACTGTAAGAGCTCCTTTTCCTTTCTTAAGTCTGCTTTGGTTTCCTACTGCTAATGATTTCTGGTCCCTCCAGAAGCTACAGCCCCTGGCTCCCTCCCATCACTCCCTGCCACAAAATACTCCTACTTCTTTGTCTACTCTTTTCTTCATCCACATTCCTCTTCCTGCCTTTATGGCACCGTTAAAACCTTTTCTTCCCGCTTTGCTTCCCCATCTCTCAGTAAAAAGTCACCAGCCAGATCTCTGTAACGCAAGATACTTATTTGGCTACATTTGAGGCCCTATACTTCATATTATTGTCTTCAAACAGCATTATCCCTCCCCAACCACCCTTGTTCAGCACTGAACTCCGCAGTCAGAGCCATGTACAACTTCCTGCTCCTTTCATCGCTTTCCTTCCTTTCAGAACACAAAGCTCACAAACCCTGCTCGCACACCAGGGCCCCTTTGTATGCAGCTGAACAGAGTAAGACAGTCCTTCAGTCTCTGCTCTACACAGCCCAAGTCCAGGCTTCAGCTTAGGATCCAGCTGGTTCAGCTCTGCCTCAGGAGGTGTGCAGCACTGCAGCACAGTGCAGCTGTGCCTTAGGAGCAATCAAAGCCATGGGACTGGTAAGCATCATAAAGTGACACATGGTTCTTGAAAAGCAATGATTGACAAGGAAAGAAGAGTTTGTTGAGGGCAGTTTTTGAAATGGAAATAGTTTCACTCAAAAAAAGAAGGAGTTTTAGGATCTCCAGATGCAGTTTCTGCCAGTGGGATGCACCACAATTCTCTTCTGGAGTTGCAAGACTCGTGTAGACAGGGCACAAAGCAGGATCCAGGGAACAACATTGGAGGGAAGGCTAAATGTGTTGCTAAACTTGGGACAAGGAAATGCATGGGAACCCGCAGCACTGCTGAGGTGCTTCTTTCCAGAGTGCTAATGCTTTTTACATTTGTGTTGGCTACAGGATGCTGACAGGGTAGCTTCCTTTGCACCCTGATATGGATTTAAAACTAAAAAAATCTAGGTTAGGGGGCTGAATTGCTGACCACAGGTATCCAAACTGATTATTTGATATCGTTACGTTCGAAGTTCATCACAGAATAATTACAATGGTTTAATCTCCTACAAAAAACAGAGGGAAGAGGAAGGCAAATTGGAAATGGCCTCCAAATCCCACAGAAGACACCTCTGGAATCAGCTTCTGTAGGGGCTCATCTCAAACACTGAAGTTGAGTAGAGGGTAAAAAGTAAAAACTAAGAAATTAAGACAAGAGAGGCTTTAGGACATCTCTCCTGACAACCTTTTTCCTTAGCTAGGGGAACACTGCGGGATCAAATAATCCTATTGCAAGGAGGAGGCAAAAGGGCATGAGCTGCAGCTGCTGCCCACGGTCGGTCAGGGCTGCGAGAGCAAGCAGCCACAGCTGGAGCCAGGCTTTCCTTCACCAGTTCTTCCCAGCGATGCTTTATGCCACGTTAATTTAAGGTCAGATAAAGGATACGCTAGTAACGTCCTTGCCAGTGAAAACCACAGGTTAACTATTGAATTCTGTTTATTCACTTATTGTTTTACAAAAAGTTTCTCTTTGAAAGTCTATTTGAGAAACCTGTGAGATTGAGAACAATATTTGGATGTAGCTCTCGTAGTTAATGGAAGTCCTCTGTGCTGTCTGAAACCAGTTGTGGTTCCCTTTTTAGCGCATTACTTGAATGTGTACACTGGGAATATTTTACTTTGTTTTATGTTACTGCAATTTGCAAAAATTACACTAATAGCCCAATTTCGTGCAATTATCTGAATGCAGAACATTGTTCAGCTGAATTCCCATAGCCTAACCCTACTGCTTCCCTTGGCTGTCTCGCTTTCAATTACGATCCAAGGTCTGCACATCAGATGAAATGCTACCATTGTTAAAATTGATCCTTTCTTTAAAAGTTATTTTCAGTGGTCTTCTGCAGTACAAGTTGTTTTTATTGTCTGCAACCAAAGGCACTCTAAGGAAGTCTGGTTTTAACATCACAGGCCTGCAATACATATACTTTAGCTAGAGAGGTCTGGTGTGTTATTGTGGGAATAACATAGTTATGTTTGCACCATAATTGTATCTCTGAATGTCTCTTGAGCTGCCTATATGGGGTGAAGTGTGGCTTTGTGAATACACAGGGGACGGAGAAGAAAAGAGAAAAGCCATGCACAGAATTACATCCTTTTTTTCCCTTCCATCTATACCAGAGCTATGGTGTTGGAAGGCAGGCAATGCAAATTGTTAACACCACGTTAATGCCAGCTTGGTGGTCAAGGCTAAGCATTCAGAAATGATAAGGCTGGCACCGATCACAAATATCTGTTTTTTCATCTTTTCCCTTTTTGGATCCTTTGCAGTTCACATCTTCAAGTTTTAGTCCACGATCGGAAAACAAACTTGAGTTTTCCTTTTAAATCTGTTTCTTATTAAATCACGATTTCAGGATCTGGGACTTAAAGAAAAATAGCAAAGATGTTGTGACTATGGGAGCTGGTGATAACATGCTCGCTTCCCCAAATCAAGTTAATGCATTAGCTAAGCCAGCCAACCCACCTCTCTTGAAGGGGGCACAATGTGTGATAATTGTCAATATTCTTCCCTGAGACCCCAGAAGGCTTGTCCCCAGCTCTAGGATGTCCCTCTCTGTTTCTGTTCCTCTGAAATACTCACCCTGCAGCTCATCATTTTGGCTATAGACCTCTCTTTTTTGATGGGATGAAACTGTTCTTACATCCAATTTGGAAAGAACTTGCATTCCTTGTCTCACCCTGAACAAATTTAATAGATCTTTTGAAACTAGAGTTACGTGCACACATTCCTTTGAAACTCAGTCTCTGAGCTGTATTTCTGTGTTGCAAATTGAAAGATATATTACACATTCCATGATAAGATAGGTCAGACATCAGCCCCTGGCCTTGCTTGTCTCTCTCCTCTGTCTATTAAGAGAGCTTCAATAACTAGGTCCTTTCCTGCAGATGGATAATGTTAGAAGAAATGAATCCCAAGTCTCATGCCTCATTTTGGGTACCCATGAATCAAAATAACAACATTAAATTCCTTTTTAATTTCCTTCGCCTTAAATATCCTCCACTATCTATCTTTCTTTCTTTCTTTCTTTCTTTCTTTCTTTCTTTCTTTCTTTCTTTCTTTCTTTCTTTCTTTCTTCTCTAAAGGAAGAGCTGCCTCTCCAAGCAGTGAAATTATAAAAACTACACATTTAATCTGACATCATTATTCAAGTCTCCAAATGACCTTTGTCAAAGAAACAGAGCAGAAGACACGATAGTTTGGATTTGAATAGGTGAAAATTAAGCAGAGAAAGAGGAAGAAAATCCAACCAAGCAAGATTGCAGTAAATAAAGTAAGGGAGCAGAAAAGAACAAACTCACTGGTTTTAACTTTGTGTCGTCATTTATGTACTAGTTATGGTCTCACATCCAGATGCATGCACATATATCAAAGAATCATAGAATGGTTTCAATTGGAAGGGATCCTTAAAGGATGAGGAGAGATTTAGTTTGAGACCATTTCCCGTTGTCCTATCACAACAGACTGCTAAAGAGTCTTTCACTTTCTTCTTATCTCTTTCAGTAGACATTGAAAGGCCACTACCTTCACTACTACTCCCCATATCCTTCTCTTCTCCAGAAGAGATTATACACCCCATTACTAGTTACCTGTAAGGAATACATCAGCAAGCAAGGCAGTTTATTCCCCCTCACTTTGGCTGGCACACTGTGCAACACTCTAGCATGTGGCCATAGAGATGCACCACCGACACGGTATTCCACTCATGAGCACACAGTGTCAACCCAGAAGAAAGTCTCAAAGAACATAAATTTCAGTATGTGCTGTATGCCAGCCTACTGCATCACAGGCACCAAAGAGTAAAAAATATGTATCAGCTCTCTAAGGAGCATTTCATTCTTGTTTTCTCAGAACTGCCACAGCAGCCAGCTCCTCGCAGAGGATCAGACACATGTAACAGCCCGCTCCCTTGTGCAGGGAAGCACTCACAGGGTCGGTTTCCTGTCACTAAGCTGCTCTGAGAAGCAAGTGATAGCGATGCAGGCCTTGGCAATTATTTAACACCATGATCAGACAGCAGTAAGTGGACTAGCTGCCTTAATGCTGCAATGCTTCCTTCTCACATGACTGTCTGGAAATTCTCCTGCCCCAAATCTGTGGTCTCCAGTCTCTGTAATGTAATGCATCAGTGTTGTGTCTGGGGTACCTTGCACAGCAAGGCACAGTACAGTGTGCTCTCCAGCACTTATGCACTGAACGCACAGGTGTCACAGAAGTTTGTGTCAAAACTGGCAATGTTCTTAATTACAGTTCTGATTTAACCTTCACGTGTCTTTTATAACTTGGCAAGACCCATGTTTTTATATATATAAGCACATGCACATTTATACAGGCATTTGATGCCCTATTTTTGGAGCAAAAATCAATACTAGCTGCCCACTGCCAAGTGGCTCACCAGAACACGTAGCTGTGAAATGCTGCACTGACAAATAGTGGTGTGTGAGACATAGAGAAGAAAAAAGGAAAACACTCAAATGAAGGCATATTTCCATTTCGTGCTTGCAAAGCACTGTATAAACAGAAAATTAGAAGGGATCAAAATCCACATTCTTAATGCCCTGAAAGTTATATCTCATCATTATAGTGTATTATACATTTTTAAAAAGGCTCCACCTACTCTCTGGGACTAGAAATCTTTTAATAGCGTGAAGTTAGTCAATCTCTCTTTCATTAATATTCATCCCTCTGCCCCAGTTCTTACATTTCAATCCCCTGATGGCGACACGCTGCTGCTGCAGTACAGCACAGGATGGAGACCCTTCTGTGCCAGCAGCACCCGCAGAGCAGGGAGACGTGCCGGGCAAATGGCACGGTGTGCAGCCACCACTCTGCCTGCTCTCTGCTAATCCCCTATGCACCTCTGGCTCACTCTCAGCTGGGAGGGTATATTCTGTGTCAGGGATGGCAGGGGCTGGTGGCACACCCGTCCTTTGTTTTGCAGAAGGCGTTTTTAATAATCTCGGCCAAGATGTTCGATCTTCTCGTCTTTTGCATTATAAAAAAGGCCGCATTTTATAAAAGGGAGGCGATGGTGCTTCTCTTCTTCCCAAGGGTCTCTTACAGCTATTCAGCTTCTGGTTTCCATTCAGCGCTAACTCCATCTCTTTATGCAGCACCACGGTGGGATGTGTAAACTCAGCCCGCAACAGTCTGCAGGCAGCAGGGACCATGGTGATCACCTCACCCTGCTTCCTCCAAGATTTCTGTTAGGGATTCCTGTGTGAGGCTTTTGGTTGCCAAGGAAACAATTATTAATCTTTTCCATCCCTCTCCTCCCTTTCCATTTTGTCATTCCTTCTCTCAATAAAAAAATTGCATCCAATCTCCTAGCCCCAGATCTAGCATCCTTGCCTCCACCCTGCAGAGAGAAGGGGAAGGGTGGGGAGGACTCTTGGCAGGGAGCTTGGCCCAAAGCTCACCTCCTAAACACTGCAGGTGTATGAACCCTTTGAAAGCGATCCTCTCAGCTGCACATGGCTAATCAAACACCGCATTGTTTGGCCCATGCAGGACGTACTTGTTTCTTAATTTCCCAGCAGTGCACCTCTTGATATATTTTTGGTATCTTTCCTTTCACCACAGCCCGAGATCTGGCAGGGTCTCATGCAGAAATGCTTTGGGAAAAAAAAACACGCTTTTTTTGTAACATACAGCTAAAAAGCAAGCAACAGTGAGGAAAAGGAAAGAAGATGGAACAAGATGGAAAATGGTGTAGAGGAAAGACAGAGAGCAAACAAACTGGAACAACTAGAAAATAAATTAGAGGCAGTGAGAGTTGAAGGTAAACTTCTGGAGTCTCAGGAGGTTAAGCTCAGGTAGCTCTGGGCACACTGCGGGACGGCTGTGTGGCTCTCCAAAGCCCATTGAGTCCCACCTCCAGAATTGAGAGCTTGTGGTACTCACACCGATTTCATGGCCTGAAAGGCAACTGTGATCGGGGCAGCCAACTGAAGGGCAGAAGGGTGTCCCACCAGCACGATTCCAAAGGCAGTCTCCTCGGATTTGGTGGAATGGTATCAGTGTAATCAGTTATGTAGTGTGCACACCAAGGAGGATAAACAAGACAACATCACTGGAACAGGTTGCCCAAGGAGGCTGTGGATGCCCCATCCCTGCAGGCATTCAAGGCCAGGCTGGATGTGGCTCTGGGCAGCCTGATCTGGTGGTTGGCGACCCTGCACACAGCAGGGGGGTTGAGACTAGATGATCATCGTGGTTCTTTTCAACCCAGGCCATTCTATGATTCTATGACAACTGCAAGGGGGAATTGTCTGTGTACACATGCATGACATAACAAGACAGTTCTGAGGATGCACAGATGTTATGGCATACTTATACAAGTGTGGAACTACTCTGTGCATATCTGGTGGGCCTGGCCACAGGACCCGGGCCTAGGCCTAGGGCTGTGGCACTGCTTGCTTTGAGTCTGGGAGATCCAGGCCTTTGGTCTGGATCTGTTTCTATAAGGTGCTGCCTCTGAACGTGGTCCAGCAGGGTGCATGGATAGTGGAATCCCCGAGACTTCTTCTGCAGCAGGCACATGCTAACAGTTTAGGATGGCTGTGACAAAAGTAGTAGGATAAATCTCCGTAAGAAAAATGGAGAAAACAAGTGGTTTCTTGTTTGCAATGTCTCGGTTTTCCTGCTGGCTATTTTCCTGCCCACCTGCCTCTCCAGATGAGCACTAGAAAGAAGCAAATAGGAGGAAAACAGTGAGAACATACCGACACTGCTTCTGCTGAAGCTGTTGAAGAAGCTTAGTGGGGAACATCTGCCCATGTACCTTCAGGCAGGCAACTTCTCCTAAGTCCAGGAAGAATACAGAAGGCCCTGAATTGCTGAAAACATCAGCTGAACCAAGAGGAATGCATGAACAGCAAAGGTAGGAAGGGCCAGAAAAAGTCAGCCATTTCAAGAGACATGGGTTTTGACCTTGACCTTGACCAGGTTTGTCTGTGTTCAGTGGAAGCTATAAAAACATTAATGCTTTATATTAAAACTTGTGTAAAAGTAATTTTTTTGTTGCTTGTTTCTGTCTTCAGCTTTCTTTCTTTGACTGATGAAAATCATCTTTTACTTTTGCAATTGTTCTCGAGACTCCTAGATCAGCTGCTAGCACACTATCATTATGGTGTAGAGCAGAGGCTACTGGAAAAGGAAATTTGTCACCTGGGGGCTGCTTTCAAGCTTAGAAAACAGTACCAAAATGTACTTCACCTAGAGGCCACACGGCCCAAATGTAGCTCAGGCATTAGGGGGGAAAAAAAACATGCCAGTAGCATCTATTCATATTTTGACTGCTGACCTCAGCCAACCTGGAGAAGTCTACACGGAGGGAGCAGACTACATGGCTGGCATAGATGCGAGATGACTGACCGTGCAGGCTGCCTCACAAGCCCGTGCTTTCTCTCCTCAGCAGTGACACACAAATGTGAGAACTCATTATTCTCAGATAAGAACAGCAACAGCAACTAACAGCCCTAACAAGGAGAGCAACAAAAATCAGGTGAACTTGAGATGAATGCTGTCATCTGACCTGAACCGCACCCAGGCAACGCTGCCCAGCTGCTGCCCGTGCCAGGCTGCTGGCAGGGAGCAGGTATCAGCTTGCAGAAAGAGAGCGGTCTTGCTTCGAGCAAAAATGCTGGCCAGCCACCTAGCTGGTGAAATAGATCTGGGGGAGCTCTGCTCCTGCATTTACAGTGTCTGGGAGAGCCTCTGCTGCTTGCCTCTGTGACCAGGACAGGTCCTCTGCAACCTCAGAATCCAAAATAATTAGTTTCTCCAAATCCTCTCCAAGTTCTTGGATGATTCAGACTTGCCAACGCCATCCACAAAGCTAAAACTTCCCACTTGCAGCTTTTGTCTTTTCAAAACCAAGCAACCCTTTGCTATCAGGCATGCCAGATCACTGCATGACTTGTCAGGACTGTCTCCTGTCCTTCTAGTCACTGCCAGCCCTGCTGTTATCAATAGTGATTCCTTAGATCATAGATTAAATTGTTACATCAATAGATTAAACAGCTTCCTGATGTGTAGTCCTAATCTCCCTGAGTCTCTCTTGGGCTCCTGGCTGGTGCTTTGAGGTCTGTCAGTTGGCCTCTTGTGGGAGTATTGATATGGCAGTGTTTAGCTTTAAAATCAAAATGCAGCACACTACTTACATGCTAACAGAGTTTCATGCACATTATCACTCTGCAATTACTTTTGTCAACCAAATATAAAAGCAGAAAATCAGGTTTGACAAGTTTGCTTGTAGTTACCATAAAACTGTGTCAGTGGCATTAATCATATTCTTTCCCTTCACTCTTTCTCAGCTGAATCCCACACAGGCTTTCCTTTACTTCTCCTGAAACTGAGCTGAAGGTTGCCAGCCTGCAGTCACTGGGCTCATTCTTTTGGGAAAAATTAATATTATCTTTTGTTCTTCTTTGTATCACCTTCATTGTGTCCCGGCCCCGCTTTTCTCTGTCTCTGCTCCAATCTCCACAGAGCAGCACATCATCTCTGAGAAGCTCAGTGGAAGGGCTCACTCAGCTCAAGCTCCATTCCTCCTCTCTGCCTCTGTGTTCTCACTCACAGAGCACTGTGGAGCTACCACATGCATGAAACTCTGCATCCTGGGAGGGCAATAGAGTCTAGTGAGGGTCTGCACATCCAGACCACCAGCACTGTGTGTTGTGTTGTCCCACAGAGAAACCAGGCTGTCCAAGCAGTGAGCAGATGAGTGCTCCTAAAACTTTGTTCCAAAGGCTGAGCTGCTGCTGTGACTGATGATCCCGTAACACCATCCTTCTGGTTGTTAGCAGCAGCATGATTGCATGATGCGATTTCTCCTTACCTGAGGGGCTGCTCAAAAGCCTGCTGGAGCCTCTTCATTAGCATCAATTAGCATCAGATGAGAGTTTATGATTGCATGTCCCTGGGGGTGTAAAAACCACATCACGTTCGCTTTGCTCCTTGTTGGGATACTCAAATGAACACTGGTCTCCTCTGCAGGATGGCACCAGCAATGCATTTGCTGCTTCAAGGAGTTTCAGGGTCTCCTCACCCTCTATTGTCCCCCTTCACACAACACATGGCTTCAGCAGCACTCCTACATGTTCCGCCAGGTTTTCTGACTGCAGTTTTTCTGATGGCAGGATTCACCAGGAAACTAAAATGGATTTTCCTGCGAGTCGGTGTTTACTCACCTGGAAACCCACAGATTCAAGATCGTATATAGTAAGTACAGAAAAGTATTTATTGTGCCCTTTGTGGCGGATTCTCCCTTAATAAATGGAGACCAAGGACAGAATACAGAACTTCTTTGCAGCTTGGAGTAAATGCAGTGCCCTAGGCAAGCAGGTGAGTGGGCTTAATGACAGAGGGCTCAGCACAGATCTATCAGGACCATTGCTAACCCTGCTCCTATGTAAAATCAGGAGGATGGGAGAGAATAAAGGAAAGGAGGATGAAGAAAAGGAGGAAGAAGGCAGCCAGGGAGAGCTGAGCTTTAAAGCTGTGGTGTGTGCTGCGATGTGACCCCATCTACCTGCAGCCAGGGGCAAGGAGACACATAACCCATTAGCATCTCTTAAAAAAAAAAGATCCTTTCCCTGTGACCTCTGCTTGTAGTGAAGCAAGATCATAAATGACATGGTTGGTTTGGGAGCAATAAAAAATAATGATAGGAACCAAACATTGCTTGTGTTGTAAACTGTGCACTCTTCTTAGAGATTGCTTACCAGACACTATGAACACAACAAAACAGTGGCTTCTCCATGCCTGCACACAGAAACCTTAGTGTTTCTTGGTGGAAGTGCTGTCTCTTGTAGATCTGGAAGATGATTCCTGAGGAATGATGCTGCTTTGTCCTCACAGCCACAGCCAGGGGCAATGGAGAACAATGGGTGTAAGAAGCCAGAGGACTGTAGACTGTTCCAAAGCAGGGCGACTGGGATGGATGGAGGGACCTCGTGTCTGTTCACAGCCAGGTCCTGCATTCTGTGTCTCCACTGATCTGTCAGAAATCCCACAGCTGATGGTTCCCACACTGGATGTCTCGGACCCATTTATGCTCAGTCCCTACCCAGCTGAAGGTTTTTAAAACTCTGCACAGGGCTGTTGATCAGAATTTGGTGCCTGAAGATCTTTGACTTCCTCCAGAGAAAAGCACCAGCGAGGTCCTTATTTGTCTGCTGAATAAATGCCCTGCTTATTTTTGCTTTACCGCCAGTACCAACTATTTTATTTTATTTTTTAACTGAGATGTTTGAATATGTCTCTGCCAATATCCCTGTGCTCTCTGTATTCCTCTGCTACCACTGCTGAAAGCACAGTCAGTACAACTCTGTGCAGTCACCATTGCACAGGGACCTGCTGGGTGCTGCTCTGCTGGTGCAAGGAGTTCACCTTGGCATGGAATCATAGAACCATAGAACGGCTTGGGTTGAGATGATCTTAAAGCCCACCCTGATTCCAACCCCCTGCCATGGGCAGGGCTGCCACCCAGCAGCTCAGGCAGCCCAGGGCCTCATCAAACCTGGCCTTGAGTGCTGCCAGGGATGGGGCACCACAGCTTCTCTGTGCCAGAGCCTCGCTGCTCTCTGAGTAAAGAATTTCTACCTAACGTCTAACTTAAATCTCCCCTCTTCTAGTTTAAAACCATTCCCTCTTGTCCTATCCCTTAAGGTTCTTTACTTATTGAGGTCTCCTTATCTCAACCAAGCCTTCTTTCACAGCAATAAATGTGAATATTCTCCCATCCTCAGCTCTCAATCCATCATCGAGCACCCAGCCGGGATGCAGAACTCCGGGCACAACACCTCGGCCACGACCAACTTGACGATGCAACTTTCCTGCCTTTACACAGCAGGGTTTCGTAAGTCCTTCACTCCCTAGTCATGACCCTACGTGCGGTACGATCACCTGGGGGAGCCGAGCCGAGTCGTGCCGTGCCGTGCCGTGCAGAGGCGCAGCGGTGAGCGAGTGCCCTCTGGCGGCCGCTTGCGCCGCGAGTCAGCGCTGCTCGTGCAGCGCGCAGCGGCCGTGGTCACCCGCCTCTACACACACCGTTCAGTTGTGCCCACACGTGCCTGGGTCAAAGCCTTACGGAGAGAAAATAAAGGAGGGAGCGTGGAGGTGGGGAAGCGGGGCCACGCAGGGGGAGGGCAGTGACATCCGTAGGAGTGCTTTGAGAGGGGAAGGTGGGGTGAGGAGACCTGGGACCAGAGGGGCTCTTTGTCTGGGGAAAAGGGGCTGAAGGGCAACACCCTGTGGCTCGCTAAGCAGCACTGCTCACCTCCCTGTCCTTTTTCCTGCCTCATTCGGAGTGAATGGCAACCAGGAGGGCTGAGCAGTGCTGGAAGCCAGAGAAGTTCTCCTGATAACTATAAATACAAACGGAAGTGCCAAATTTCAGGTGCCGCATCTCTGTGCCTGCAACCATCTCCATTTTAAGTAAGAGCCATCATCAGCTTGGAAGAAGCAGTTTTGCTTAGGTGAGCACTCTCAGAGCAGCAGGCCAAACCCCTTCTGGCTCAGGAAGAGTAGGTGGGACCCAGACTTGGTGCTGCTCATTTACACCAGCTGAATCATGCTGCTCCCTAGGTGCCCACTTTCATAGAATCACGGAATCATTAAGATTGGAAGAGATCACTAAGATCACCCAGTCCAACCACCAGCCCATCCCCACCATGCCCACCGCCCACGTCCCTCAGTGCCACATCCACACGGCTCTGGAACACCTCCAGGGACGGTGACTGCACCACCTCCCTGGGCATTCCTGTAGCCCAGAAAGTCCATGGCTCTGGGTGGGAGCCACCTCCAACCACCCAGCCCCAAGGGCAGCTCAGGAGTGGTCCAGAGGGAGGTGATCTCTCACTCAGCCCTGTAGCTGTGGGAGATGCTTCGACATGGGGTGGGTTCCTTGGGGCTAGCTGTGCTCATGGCAGGAGATTGGGCTGTCCTGCCTACAGCTAATCAGTAAATCCTAGGTGGGTTTCAGTAAAATTGCTACCAAGCTTAGATTTAATGAACACAGGAGTGTTTGTAAGTGGATGTGTGGGTAAATGACACAAATCGAAACCCAGGAAATGACTGTACCTGCAGAGCTCAAGAAGCCTGGATGCCAGAGCTGGGGCACTGGTGGGGTCTGATGCTCCCAGGCTGTTCTCACGCTTCCTTCTGCTGGCTGAAATCCTCACTCCCTTCCTGAGAGTCATCTGAGGTTCCATCGGAAGCAGCCCTGCTCAAACTGCAGTTTTTCTTCTTCTGGGAAAAAACAGTCAGAAATAACTTTGTCTGTCTTTTAGACAGCAGAGCAATTTTTTTACAGTTTTATACACAAGCTCTACAAAACAACGAGGGCTCAGGCATCACGCAAAGAAGAACTTGGCTGCCGTCTGTCTGCCCACACCTCCAGCAGAGTGCCAGGGAGGGAGCACCAAGGGGTGTGAAATCTCAACCCTGTGGGCTCCGTGGAGCTCAGAGCCAGCAGCTCAGTGTGGATGCTCTCCTGCTCTGGGAAAAAATGTGGTCTGACACATCAGTGTCACCGCCGAGGGGTAAATGCTTACTTATTATTAATGGTACTGTCAGTGATGGTTTTCAAACAGATGTGGAAGATTAAAAAAAGGAACTGCGTAACCAAACATTCGGCCCAAACTTACCTAGTGATAAGACACACAGACACACAAACCTTGCAGTGACTTAAAACAGTTTAATGTAATTCCAAGACAAAGTGTGATTACATTTCTACACATATACAATATGCATATGTGAGTTTACAAATTCTGATTAATAACTCGTTTCACCTCAGAGACCGAAAAAATGATCAAAAAGAAACCGTGAATAACAAGCTATAACATAGTTCACCACAACGGGACCTCCTTTCTCACCCTACAGTTAGTAATATTACAATTAAAATAACTATATTCTTCTATAATGTATTTTCTGTTAAAATCATCTCATAAATTTACAATGCTATTATTAGTTTCCAAGACTAATATAAATTCACTCCATTTTTCTACAACGAAAATGATTATTAATTAGAAGCACACAACGTCATGATGAAAAACACAAGCATTTTCTTTTCTTTTTAGTAGCAAGAACTTGATTGGTTAAGAATTAGTTTTCTTGTAAAACATTCTAAAGCCAAGTAAAATATCCATTCTTATAACATACCTATAATATGAGACTAAGGAATAGGTTACATAGAGGTCTACAACACATCAGTTTTTCTTTTTTTTTTTTTTTTTTTTTTTTTTTTTTTTTATAAAAAAAAAAAAAAAAAAAAAAAAAAAAAAAAAAAAAAAAAAAAGAATAAGAAGAACAAAAAAAAAAAAAATAAAGGGACAATTCACGTAGGAAAAAAGCAGTACACAAGAAAATACTGTCGCACACGATAATTTTCACAAAGATTAACATGGATTAACACTCTTATTACAGAAACCGTACAGTGAAGGAACACAACGGCTCAGGGCTTTTGTGGGGTATCTGGGCTGAGATGATGCTGTAGAGAAAGAACCATTGGAGATGCAGAGCCGGGCAGGGGCATCCCTCCCCTTGCAGCGGTGACCGTACTTCACAGCTTTTCCTCCCCTCTCCCCCCATTATTAATTTCGGTGCAGTGTTCATAAACTTCCACTTTCCATGCAGAGTGCACTGGCCCCATGAGCAGTCAGAAGGTACAAAACGCTCCCTCCACTCCCCCACTCCTGGTTTTAGAAGGATTTTACCATTTGGAAAAAAAAAGTTTCACCCATTGGTTGGCTCTTAACTACCTGGAGTCTAGCCTCCACCACTTCCCAGATGCCCCTCTCTCTTGTCTCCATCTCGTTCCCTCTCTCACTCTCTCTCGCTCGCTCGCTCCTTTAATAAAGCTATTAGTTACACTTCCTCTCCTTTCAGAAATTGGATTTGGTATAAAAGACACAGGCTACATTCTGGTTCTGCCCAAGAAGAGTCGGTACCCAAAAAGCCTTGGTTTCTCAGTTGGTGAAACATGGGATGGGATCCTTTTTTACACCTGAAATGGTTGTGCCCTGGGATATCCATGGAAGTCTCATTTTGAGAAGAATACAGAACAGAAATGAAATAAAATACAGAATCGAACACAAAAGGAATAAAAAGGGGGAAAGAGATCCAGAAGTGTTGTATGTAACCACACGATGTGGAAGCACTGCAGAAGCCTGTTACTTCCTTTCTGAGGGCAGCAGCACTACGTGTAACCAGCGGATTCTATGGGATATGCGTTGCCAGTGGTGGAAACCCTTTCTTGCCTGACAAGCTGCAAGCCAAAGTATTCAACGGGACTCTGCCTCCTCCACTCGAGTGTGCTGGTGCTTGCGGGTCTGACCCCAAGAAGAAGAGGCCATGCATGTGCCGAGGGCAACCGTACGCGGTGGTTGAGGAAGAGGGCACGCGGTACCATTTTGGCCAGCAGACATTTATACCACATTCATTGGTTACTCAAGTGGCAGAACACAAAAGACCAAGCCAGACAGCTAAGTGAGACAGTGCTGATGGGAACTGACGTTGGCTAAGAAAACAAAGCTGACAAGGGGATGGTCGATGAGCTTTGCACTTCGTTTACTGGTTCAACACGTGTCTGTGGGGGTAAGCACTGCTTGTAACAACGGGGTGAACAGACAAAAGCCAAATTACAGCATTGCCTCTGAGTGGCTGTCACACACCAAACACACACACGCACACACACACACACAAAACCAAAGTAAAACAGGAAATCGCTAACTCAGGAATTAATTATTTGGCTAATGATTGACCAACAGTACAATACGATCCTTCCTTTGAATATCCTTCATTCTCCTTACACGGGTATCTTCCTCGAGGTGAGGATCCTACAAAGAACAGTGACTTTGGGAGTACTGTGCTCCCTGCTTCAACCCGAGGAGTTCGGTAAAATACCTAATCTAAACGAGCACGAACACAGCTCATCTGTTGGACTACATGTGCTAAATCTGTATTGTGGGTGGAGTGTTTTCTCAACCAGACTTTGGAATACAGTGGATTACTTGATCTCTGGACTGACTTTCCAACACTATGTTATATCTCAAAACAGAATATACATATTAAAGACACACTTGTACTTTTCCATTTTTAAAGGGCAAAATTAAAAAGAGGCAGCTGTATTGAGTTTTTGAAGGTGTCATTTACAAACACAAGATTTCCCTTAAAAAGTACCAGTTTAAATGTAAACTATAAAACACTGTAATAACTATAAAATGTAGCCAGAAAACTGTTTAAGTAGCCACAGTCTATTATTCAGTTCATATCAGTTTAAAATGTGACTCATTAAATATCTTCTAGAAGGCCAAAGCATTTTACAGTAGCTATAAACATACATACTTACATGTGCATTTAACATCACAATTGATTAAAATACATAAAAGAGTAATCTATTCCTTGGTTTAACTCTCTCTCTTTAAAGATTCACTGTCGTCAGAATCCACTCAAGCAACAATGACCAGGGTGGGCATTTATCGCTATTCCGCCCATACAGAGTTTAGAGTCTTTGAATCGAAGTTCAAGCTGGCTACATGTTTTCAGAAAGGCTAAAACCAGGATGAATGCCCACATTTGAGGTAATTATTGCCATTAGGTCACAGTTTGCGTAATATAAGTGTATCTAAATCCTTCTGTAAAAAAACCCGAGGGTACCCCGCGCTCTGCTGGGCCAGCACCCGGGGTCCTGGCCAGTGGGTTTGCTTCCAAAGGGGCCGGTGGTCCCTGAGCACCGCAGCCGCCGGCTGACCGAGAGCCCAGGGCAGTGAGCCTGCAGCGAGCCAGTTTGGAAAAAAGAAAGGAAGAGCAACAACAAAAATAAAACGGGGAGGTGCCATGAAAGAGATGGATAACACTTCTGATCAGAACTCCAGGCCAAAGCTTTTCTGTCTTATTCCTTTCCAAACAATTTGCTGGAAAAAAAAAAAATCAAATCAAATACGTCAGCATTAAATGTTAACTCTGCGCCAGCACTTCAAAAACTCATTGACTGTGTCCTCAAAGTGGGATACGCTTTGCTTGGCTCTGAGCATTGTTGCCCCATTGCTTTCTGTTTCAAAGAAGAAACCTTGCTGTAAAGAAAGAAAGAAAAAAGAAAAAAAGAAAAAAGAAAAAAAGAAAAAAGAAAAAAAGAAAAAGAATCCCTGGCTGTCAGAAGTACACGCAAGTATTTACAGGTCTGTGTGAGTCTGCACACGGTTCCCCTCACAGCAAAAGAGTTAAGAACAGAGATGTCACAATATTTATCAGTGCAGTAAAAAATATCATTTTTGGAAAAAAAATATACCTTTAGTATTGCCTTTCTTAGATTAACTACGATAAGCAAAAGATTAAAAACAAACAAAAAAAAACCTTTATCCTCAAACACACACAAACAGTTTGTTATAGCAGCACTGCTAAAACTGGAAGGACAAAGCTAACCCGTAAATGAGAAAGAGGAGTTTCAAACTAGAAATGCAGAAAGCCAACCTTCTGAGTATGCTTTGTAAGACTCTTGAGGAACCAAGCTCGTTCATGCTTCGGATCTTACTCCTGACACTGTAAATGCTCTGACATGCATAATTCCATTGACCACACCTGGCACAGGCAGGGCCCGGCATGGCTGCCACAGCCCTCATCCTGCACACTGCCACATGTGCCCACAGCTCCTATGGGATAGCAGCCACCCTGGGAAGAAGCCACTTCCAGCACTGGGCCCCAGGCTGGCAGCTCTGGCTTGCACAGCACCTGGGTTGGCCTCAGCAGCCTGCCAATGTCTGGTGCACCACAAGGCGCAGCTGGACAATATGGTGCCTCCCACAGCAGCTCCAGCACTGTTTGCCACACGGCCGGCACACTGGCTCTGAGCACCATTGCATGACCAGAGCCCAGGAGTGCAGCTGTGGCCTGTTCTGCTCTTGGGTGGAATTCTCCTCCTCCTCCTCTTCCTCCTCCTCCTCCTTCTCAGTGCTGTGGTGTGGGGAGCCCAGTGGCAGAGATCCAACTCCACGCACAAGCAGGACAACTTGCACACATGGTTGCAGACCACAGGTGGCGAGTAGGGACCTTGGGGCACCTCATTAGAGCGCTAGAAAGATCTGAGGACAAGGGGATGACAGGGCAGGTATCAAGCATTGGAGACACACATTCCAATAGAACAGGAATGGCTACATCAGCAGGAAGGGGAAAGCCTCCCCATCCCATATTTTCCCCACCCTGGGCCATCAGTTACACACACCCTGTGTACAGGCATCCTGCATCCAGCAGGCCTCTCCAATGGGCTGACTGCCAAGCTGTGGAAAAACACACTGCTCCATCCAGCACCTGTGCCTAGCCCTGCAGAGGCCTCACACTGCAGCCCTCTTTGGGGTCTGACCCACGGAGCAAAACCAGCGTCCTAAATCCAGAGCAAATGCTACAGAAGCATGCAGATCAATCAGAGACTTATTCCCTCCCAATTTGAACGCCACACTGTTGCCACTGAGACATCTTAATTAAGGTGAATGATAATGAGAGAAGAATAAAGTTTTTGACATCCCCTAAAGTTTAGGATAGCAGCAATATTTAGTGTGAATTTCTCTGCTTATCAAGCTAGCTACTTGAGATAACAACAGAAACTTGAGAGAGAAAAAGTAAAAGAAGAGGAAAGAGGAAATTCCACAGCTCATCGCTGCTGCCTGGCTGCCGTGGCTTGGTTTGGTTTCCGTACTGGCTGGGGGTCTCTACTCTCTCTCTTTAAAAAAATTTTCTTTGGTTAACGAAAAAGCTGGGTTTATCGCCCTTCAAGTTTGCCAAGGTAATTTCCTCCAAACCAAATTGCAAGATATAATCCTTCGAAAGTATAAAAAAGGAAACATGTCAGATAGAAGTGTCCCTTTCTTGGAATGCTTCGGGTATTATGACAAAATCGCTAGAGAGAGAAAGAGATCTGATGAGGCCTGATTTGTTAGTGCAAGCAAGCACAACCCTGCTGAGGAAGATGTGATTGCATTTGCTCTCTCAAATGACTGGATTTGACCCCATCTGCACTGGGAAGTGCTTCTGTTTGGGTCTCCCATTCCGCTCAGGTCAATTTTTTTCTCCACTCCTTCCATGTTCTGGTTTCACAGTAGTAATCTGAACATCCACCCCCAAGGAGAGGCAACGTCCGTGCTTTTTTCTGTTTCCCACACACAGAGAAAGCAGGATGAGACAATGTGGAAAGGGACTGCCTTTCCATAGTGCCAGCCACTAGCCATCCTTAACACTTCCAGCATCTAAACATTCGCCCCCTCTCTCAAGTTTCCATGCAGTTCATTCCAGGCACACAAAGAGCACCAACCCAACCCAAACACGCTAGACCTGTTTACTCCCCAGAGCAGGACTCCACAAGCAAAACAAGCTGGCTGTTATTATGCATGTGGCACTGATAGCATGCAAAGCGTTTGTTTCCTCTGCTAATGCAATCAGGTTTGCCCTGTGCCTACCAGTGCCACACTTTTCCATCCTATGCCTTTTTAAGGGTGTGAGGGAGGAGGTGTTGCTGAATTCCACCAGAAAACATAACTCTCAGTGTTGCAACACCATAGCAATTCAATGGTCATGCTACTCATCCCTTGCCACCAGTGTCCCTTCACCACGATTCTCCCACCCCTACAGCTGGCAGGTCAGCGACTCCAGTGAGAGCAATGTAACAGGCCACCTTCTCTGACAAGCATTGCTTCTGCTGCCCACGTGTGCCACACTGCCCTGTTCAACACCCCTGAAATCAGATTCAAGTTGAAGTGGGAGAGCAGACCAGATAGGTACACAGGGAAAACATCATTAATACAACTAAAATGTGATTGCGACTGAGATTACAGCCTTCCATGCTTCAACAGTCCTAAGCCAGAGAAGCACATAAACAAGTAATTAACTCAAAGGGTTTAAGTCTATTCTTTAGCAAAGCACTCAGGTACATGATTAAGTCTCTGCTGAAGTCCTACCATTTTTTAAGGAGTTTAAATTCAGTCACTGCTTTCCCCCATTCTAGCAGAGCAAACTGAAAACATAAATACCTACATTCTAGAGACTAGAATAGCTTAATAATAAAATTTGAAACAAATAACTATAAAAGAAGAAAAAATCTACATTGGGGAAAAAAAATGCCAACCAAGCATCCGTGAACACCTCACTAACGCTCAGAGAGAAGGAGAGGCGAGGAACCTGCTCTCTGCAGCCTGTTTTACCCAGCAAAAGCATCCTGTGTACACCAGTGTTGTTCATCCAGTGATGGGACTGGGAGCCACCTGCCCTCTTTCACAGTGGTTCTTCTGCTAGTTCTGCTTATGGGGAACTATCTATCTGCTTTTGCCTAAGGGAAAACCCAATCTTAACACGTAGCATGGCCTTGGGTTAATTGTAAAGGCCACCTGATCATGGCCTGGAGCACATGGAGTCTTGATCTCATAGAAGTGTCCAATCAAACATAATGATCTTGAGCTAGATCCTAAAGCCCCCCACCTGCCTCAATCCAGCTCCCTTGACAGATCGTTGTTAGCTGCCGTTTGGTTTTGGCCTCTGAATGAATCATCCTGGACTTCTGAAATGCAGATGGGGAGTGGAGGACACCTCCTGCCCCTCCAAGCTGTCTCACAGAGCCGCACGCTCCCCCTGCCGTTTCATTCTCGGGACAACCTTGCTTCCCCTTTCTCCCGCTTTGTTCACAAACACAGCAACCCTTCTGATGCCACCAATGAAGGGACATAAAATTAACAACAATAATAATACTAAGAAAGAATTAACACAAAGATTAAGGAATGCATGTGCAATTAAAACCCAGAGTAAAATATAATAACAATAAAATAATAACAATAATCGTAACAACCATACAATAAAATAACATTATCTTTCCTTTTCATGACACAAGCAGCATGACACTCTCATTCCTGAACCGGTGGGACAGGAGAGGAATGCAACAGAATTTCAGAAAGAGAACGGGGAATTATTTTTCTGCTCCAGATGAAAGGGGATGCGTTGTATTTCCAACGGAAGGCGTAAAGTGCACAGACTGCTGGGAGATCGCATCCTCACCTACAGTATACTGAGCTGGAATGAAGGACAGGCAGGAAAAGAAAACTGTGTAAGGACAGTCCAGGAATCAGAGCTGGCAACCAGGGTGGTTACTTGGTGGTTTGCCAGAAGGCAACAGTTTTGTTACCCCACCTGTGCGTAGCAGGATCCCCTTTACCAGGCCAGCCAAGCACTCATAACAAGACAATGCATTTGCGCTCATCTTTCTGTCAGCTTCCCTTCTTGAAAGAACCTCCTTCCCTAATGCTGCCAGGGAACCCATCCCTTGCCACCACGACGATGAGCCTGCATCTTGTGAAACACTTAAATACTTCATGCTCTAGTTACTGGGAAACGAGGAGTGGAACTGAGCAGCCACGTAGACTTCAGCTTTCACAGAAACTTTCTATCAAACTCTCTTCTCTCCTTCCTCCCAAACCCTTCCGTATACAAGGGTACTCCCGAGACACTTCTAAATCCCGATACAGCAGTGCAACTGCTGTTACCAGCAAAACCTCCCTTGCCCCTCGCTCCTCGGCATGGAGGACCCACACTACAATGTGGTCCGAGCTCTAGGGACAACCAACTGCGGGAAGTCTTCCAGAGCAAGTTTAGGGGGAGGAAGGGAAATGCATTCTGCCACAACTGTGCTACAGTGGGTAAGGCCCAATGACTCTCAATGCTCTATCATTTATGAAACCTGAGTTTGAATCCCTCAACTGGATTTTGCCATGTGCTTGCTTTGGTACCCCAATTTAACCCATTCCTGATCCTCTCTCATTGACAGATATAGTGAGAGCTGTTGATAACAGCTGCTGTTGTCCCCTCCCAAGGACTAGGGCGTTGCTCCCATTTCAAACACACAACTAGGTCAGTCTGACGATTTGGGAGGACTCTGTCCTTCTACTTTACTATCAGCAAGCGTAAGGATTCAGTTTTAGGGGAGAAAAGCTGTTCTTCCAACAGGAAGAAAGAGGCCAATCCACAAACACTCCTTCAGACCCCCAGGGAAGCACGCTGGGTCTCACAACAACCCTGTCCCTTCCAGCCCATCCAGTGCTAGAGGAAACATCCTGATACACACGCTTCCAGCCCCAAGGAGCCTCCCCAACACCATGCCAAGTGAGCTAAGATCGACGACGTGGGAAAAGAAAACACCACCACCAGAAGAAGAAAATCAGCAAGAACAACCCAAAAAGAAAAAGAGCTGAGATTAAATTCCGACTAGCCTCAGTCAGTTTCTAGGAGTACCAGTGGAAGTAAACCCTTAAACCGCATCTGTAGTTCGGTAAGGCACTACGAGGGAATGATGTAAAACTAAGACTGTGACAGCTGTAATGGCTGTGCTGAGGAACACACCACAGAGAGAAGGCAGCATCTGCACACACACACACGCACACACGTACATACATACCTGGACAATCACATTTCTTACATGCCTATGTTATATCACTTTTCTTTGTGCAATCACATTGAGGAATAGTCTATTGGTATCGTTGAAGTTCAACACAAAAGAGTAAAAAGGGTGTATGACCTGTAGAGTGCTACATTCTACCGGGGGCAGCTAAAATGTCTCCTCCTATACTAAAACGGCTAGGGATTAAAAGGAAAACTTCCAAATAAAACAAAAGAAAACAAAACTGAAATCCAACATACATTATTAGAGATCTCATTCAGGAACAGAATTTCTCAGGGATTTATCCAGTGTGTTTGAGGAAAGGGAAAAAACAACCCCATTGCTTCTGATCTTGACCAGCGCAGCGTGGCCTGTTTTGCCCACATACGTTTAAGCAAATCAGCATTAGGTCAGAATTTAAGGGCACTGAGACAACATTTCCTCCTCCTTCCTCAGCCTCCTTTAGTCATTTTCTATTTCCAGAAGAACCCCAAAGCCTCATGTGTGCTTTGGGATACAGAGACCACAGCCAAAAATGGGGCAAAACCCTTTGAAATGCTGGATAAATCCCTAATCCATACACCTACTGGATTAAATGCCTGACAGATTTTATTTTAGGTGTTCTGGACAACAAATTTCTAAATGTAGCTCACTATTGGATGAAAATAACCTTTAAAAGTCTATTGGTGAAGTTCTTCAAAACACGGGACCCACTGGAGGGTCCTTCTGCTTCTCTCTCTCTCTAGTTTGGTGCAGAATGGTTGTTTTATTTTTTTTTATTTTTATTTTTTTGTGGTTTTATATTTTTTCTGTTCTTTTTTTCCATTTTCTTTTTTTCTTTTTTTTTTTTTTAAATAAAAAGTGTAGAATTGGTTCTCCCCTTTCTTTCCTCTTTCTCGTTTCTTCCTGAAAGTCTCCTTCGTTCAAGTTTCCCACGAGCCTCCCATTGCATTGTTATTTGTCATGTTCTTCAGTACAAAAGCAGCCACCTCACTCCCCCGTGGCGGGCACGTCTCTCGCTCCTTATTCCAGTGTTTAGATGTAAGGGTACTGGTTGACCTTGGTGGGGCTCAGTGGGTATCCAGTGTAGACTGTGGAGGCTGGAGAAGCACTGATATAGGTCTGATGGGCAAACTGAGCCTGGTACTGACTCGGGTGGATGGTGGGCGAGGGCAGAACCCGCGGGCCCATGCTGACGGGGACTTGGTGAACGATGCTGGCGGGGTAGGTGGTGTGCTGCACGGCGTGCCGTGCAGACCCTTGGGAGGCCACCAGGTGTGCGACGGTGCCCGTGGAGCCCAGGGCGGCCGGGGTGGTGTATGTGTAGAGGTGGGGTTGGGTGGGCAGGTGAGCAGCGGCAGCCGCGGCCAAGTGAGGATGAACTGTACCGTGGCTGGGACTATTGTGCGGGAAAGAGTACGGGGCCTGAGCTATCGTTGGAGTGATGTAGGCTTGCTGTCTCCGGTGACTCCCTGTGCGATCAGTCGTGATGTGCTGCTGGGCCTGGATAAAGACAGCAATAGTGATAACTGGTTACAAGACAAGAGACGGCTCTTTACACCCTCAGTGGTGCTTGGGGGCCACCCCGTGAAACCGAGACGGCTTCAGAAAAGTCCCCAGCTCTTCTCCCGACATCCTCAGCATCACCACAATCTTCCCTTGGGAACATGTGATGGCAAAGGGTCCCTCCCAAGCCTAGCAAGACACTGTGGCCTTACATGTTCACCACAATGGCCCCTAAAAGGAGAGGAGAATTCCCCGCTGTGAGACACGACCTGCTGACGCAGCTCCCATGGAGAGCCAGACTTGGATGCTTGGGTCCTCAGAACACTTCCACATCTCCAATCACTTGCATGACACACAGCTTTTGTTACTGACCTCTCTGATGATGCAATACAGTGCATGGATATCTCAGGGGAATTAAATCACCTAGCTATGCCTGGAACAGGCAATTTATTTTCGTTCAATTTGGGTCTTTGAGGTTATCATTTCCAGGATAAGTAAAGCAACTACTCTATTTTTTTTAAGATAAAACCCTCCGCTCGATCAGATCCTGCAGATACCTGGCACCCTCATCTAATCAGCCATAATTAGTTTAGCACAAGCATCTTCTTGCAGTGGGACAGAAACAAAGTACTTTTTCAGAGATTTCTTCAGGTTTTTTTGTGTTTTTTTTTTCATTGCACAACAATGCCACAGAATTGTACCAGTCATTTGTATTATGGTGTAGTGAGACTATTAAGTAACAAAAAAGTAGAAATTAGAAGGCAGGAAGGGAAGCACTCCATGTTATTTCCTTCTAGTTTTCCAACTCTTTTTATCCTTTTAAGAGCTCTCTGTGCTGTCATTGTGGTTTAAAGTATGGCAGCTACACCTCTCCTCTACTCCTGGAAACAGCATCTCACCCACTGCCTCCATTTTTACTTGCTTTATTTC
The DNA here is from genome assembly GCA_035772895.1 of Perdix hodgsoniae. Lineage (NCBI taxonomy): Eukaryota > Metazoa > Chordata > Aves > Galliformes > Phasianidae > Perdix > Perdix hodgsoniae. The sequence continues at coordinate 1,387,794 of JAPSGF010000038.1, read as the reverse complement.
AAGCTAGTTCGAATTTCAACTAAATTTTGAGGGGAGGGGACATTTTTTCTCCTACAAATTATTTTGTTTTAAACCAGTTCTGCTCTAGAAGCAAAAAGGCACTGTCCTTTGAGCTCTGCAGACATTCTCCTCTGGAAACACTGATAACTGCTGTAACATCCCTACTCATCGCCTCACTTGTGGGAAGAGAGAGGCTCCTGGTGCAGCCTGTGAAAAGCGCATTATTTAACGAAGCTCCTGGGGAATCCCCTGGGCATTTTGATCACAGACCATGAAACATCTTGAGAACTGCCTAATGCCAAGCAATGGGATTTTGGCCAGATCTTAGCCCAGATTTATCATGGAATGAACCAAACTCATTACGCAACAAGAGGTCATGTTTATGCTCAGAGGCTCAGTTTTGCCTTGTCACATCTGATGGAGATTTTCCTCAGAAAATACTCTCCCTGTACATACCTATAGTTACAGAGACTTCAGACTTTCCTACATGACCCTGTTTCATCCCCTTGTGTCTGAGCTACCGCACCCTCCTCTTACACTATTCCCACTCACATTCTTAGATCATCTGACTTCCACACACACATTAAGAATACTGCCAGCCCATTCACAGCTGGGATCTGCACTGCCTCTACTGCCAGAGCTAGATCAAGCTCTGCAATGAAGCTGAAATGTATCCATCAAACTCAACACGAGGCCCAACTATCACTGGGTTAGAAAAGGACAGCCCATACTGCAGGAGCAGTGGGTTGCAGCTGGTTGATGCACCACCAAAATCTGTCTCAATTGACTTACCTGGCTTAGATTAAGAGGCTGCTGCTGCTGGAAATGTGCTCCTGGTCGCTGCTGCCTATAGGCAACGGCTCCAGACGAGCTCCCTGAAGAGTGACCGCTGGTGGAGGTCACGGTGCTGGAGGACTTGGACTTGTAGGAGGATGAGTGGTGACTGGTGGTGACTGTGCCAGGAAAGGAAACACATTTGTAGCTTATATCACATTCTTTAATTGCTCACCCTACCTTTTTCTCACTGAGTCTCCTCCAGAGTGGTTTGGAGGAGGAGACATAAAACAGAAGCAGGATAAGAAAATGGTTTCTCTTAAGAGATACCTCAGCAGTGCTTCTTATACTCAAACCAGACTGTCATCCTAGAGGCAGACAAGCAGATCTGGACCCCAAACTGGTCCTGGAGAAGGCTTTAAAGATCCTTCAGAAGTGTGAGAAACTGTTCTGCCAGCAGAACTGTATGATGCAGGTACAAATCCCAAAGAGAGGAAGGAAAGTACACTGTGCACAGCATAAAAAAGCCCTGGCTTGACTGACCTCTTGGTGAGTAGGAAGGGAGGGAGAGTGAGCTAAGTGGGGAGCTCACCCTCTGAGCCTTCGTGTTCACCAGCAGTGCATCTAAAGAAAAGATTGTCAAGTAGCACAAAGCCAATTGCTTTGGGCCAAACTTCCACATAAGCCCCTTTTCAACAATTTTCTAATACTGCAGAGGCTCTGGATGAGCAAAACTCATCAGTCCATAGTGAAGATGCTGGGGAAATGTTCTTCCCAGAAACGTCAATAAGTTCAGATGAAAATGCACATGTGTTTTCAATCTCTTATGTGTTGTAAAGTAAACCTACGGAAAGGCAGGGAAGCAAAGGTTCACACTTGCATCTGGGAGCCTTTCCTGTCAAATGTTGAGCTAAAGACTGCACTCTGCTCTTGAGTTTGCACAGAATAACTAGGAGTAACACTTGCCCCTGTGACTCCTGTAGTACCAAGGCACATAAGCCTTACAATACAGCTCCCAAGAACAGATGTATCACTTGAGAGCAGGGCAGGAGCACGGTTTCTTTGGAAAACAAAACAAACAAACAAACAAAATGAAACCGAACAATGAGATTCTTCCAAGATAAATCATTTATTTCTTACTAATTCTCTTGACGGAAGAGGTGCAATTTACCTGGTGCCAGGCTATCACACTCTACCAACACCTCACTGGCTTGGGTTTTCAGTGGTGGCACGATGATCGTTCGGGGGTTCCCACTGCAGTGAGTCTCTGGAACCCCTTTGGTGTCGTACGTGTTCCCGTTATTCTGTCCTGTACGGTGTTGCACAGCGTAAGGGCTGTTGTTGCTGGAGGAATCGGAGTAGGGGGAATCATGCACAGTGACACAGCTGATGACGTTCTTCCTTTGCTTGGACAAAGTGCTGAAACACAAGCACACGAAAGTAAACAGTGAATGGGGATCAATCGACTTGGAAGCCACCAGAAGACTCTGCCCACGACAGGCAAGCTCTGTGAAGGCAAAGCACACCCTGCAGTCCTTCACCAGTTGGAGGCTGCTTATGTCAAATCCTAGGCTTCAGAACTCACTCATTACTATTCTAGGGAAGCCTTTGTGGAGGTCAAGGAGTGAGTAAGACACTGTGGATAGTTCTTATATTCACTCTGCTTAGAATAGCAGTGAATCAGACTGCCAGATTTATTTTTGGGCTGCTTTTTATATATGTGTGCAGTAGAGACCCAGCAGTTATACTATGCTTTGTTGCAAGTCTCACCACCCACACAAAAATGTGGTGGTTTCTCCCAGCCTTCCAGCAATGACTTAATAATAGATGCTATGGATTTTCATTATTAAATCCCATGAATCTACAAAATACACTCTTTTTTATTTACTAATATATTGCAGTGGGCATATATTTTCAAGAAAAATTTGAATCTGAGGAATGAATGAAGAAAAAATGAGTAAAGTATGTGTTGCCATATAGAAGCTCTACGTTTTCTTTTTCCAAATAAGCACTGGGTCTCCTGGCTCTCACATGGATTATCAAGGTCCTGCTGTAGCTAATCTATCTATGACATCAAAAAAGTGATTAAAAAGGAACATCAACACTTCCAAGATTAGTGCTAGAAGTTCATTATACTAGACTGCACGAGTACAACTGGGATTTGCTCTGCTATTGTGTCTAATTACTCCTGATGGTTTCTCCTTCCTGTTATGAGCTTGTTTAGGGAGAAAAAGGGAGAGTAAAAAAGAGGAGGGAGGAAGGGGGATAGCGAAGATTTGCTTAAATGGCTCACATCCTTGACAGTGCACAGACCTTGACTACAGAAAATAGCTGCTATGTTTCACTGATTGCATTATGTTGTTATGGCAACTGAAGTTTTTAAAATGATGAAAAGAAATGGATAGCACATAAAAAGCTAAGTAATTAGGCTTAATGGTGGAAACAGCCCCAACAGAAACAGAAATGCCATGAAGAAAAAGGAATCCAACTCCTAACTTTTTGAGTGCACACTTTACAAAGAGAGAAGTCCTTTTCCCATCGAGTCTCACCTCTATTCTCTCAGTCTGGCCAGTCCAATCCAGGTCAGAGTTGATTAATCTGGTCTTAGTTTGTGATGGGACCAATTGTTCTCTAGTCTCAGCATCGCGTCTTACCCAGGGAAAGGCAGAGCATATACTGAAAGCAGTTTCCTTTCAAGGACATTTTTTTGCCTGAATTGTTTTTCACAGTACAAAAGGTTCAATGGTGGGTCCCTCCAACTGTTCCAAAGCCTCTCCAACAGCATTCACAAACTACAACTCACCAGGACTTACAACCATCAGCTATCTTTTCCATCAAAGAATGCCTTGGAGTGCCGCATTCACAAACAAGTTACCATCACACAAAGTTCTCCTGAGCTATCAGCATGGTCCTGGCATGGCTCAAAGTGGTCACAAAACCATGATGTTCTAGGCACTGTGAAAAATACCTTATGAGAGGCCCTGGCTATCCTAAGGCACTGACAAAACAGAGCACGTAGAGAAAGAGGGGAAGCTGTTGCACAAGAATCTGAAAGCTGAAAGCAATGCTTGCAGGGCTGAGACCTTTCAGATGGGTAAGGTAGCTGACAGCAAATCCTTGTACTCTGGCATTCCTTAAGGAGATGAGGCGCACTGGATTAGGAGTGAAAAGAACAACAAGCCATGTTAGATGGATAACTACTTTATGCAAAGAAAGATGTAGCAGTTTGGATATGGTGCTACAAAAGAAGAATATTAAGCCAATAAAAATGACTAATATTGCATCAGTATTCCTCTCTCCTCCAGTAGAAATGCCTGTAATCATCCATTTATGAGTATTCACATCGCTTGCCCTTTGCAGCTACCCTTGGCTGCCAGTTGGGAAGAGAGATACATTCTCTATCTCTGACAGTTATTACATTTTATAAAGAAAAATCAAGTCACTAAAGAGTTTTCTGACAACTGATAAGGTCTAGCTATTCTTTTACAGTCCCTTACTTACAAAAGGGGCTGAGCTTCTGAACTGGAAATACTTGGCTCTCAGCTGATACTTGACATGGAAAAGGCTGAGCCGTAGAACTGGAAGGGCATTTTTCTGTGAAATGTGTGATATTTATTTTTTGAAAATGAACATATTTTTCACCAACTTGACTGAAGTTTTGCCAAAGCAGGAGCCATGAGGAATCTTCTCCTCCAAAACATTATAGCTCTTTGGTTAAAAGAAGAAAATCTTTGGTTAAACAAGTGACCCCAAACCCAAACCATTCAAGAGAAAGGGACCTTAGCAAGATATTAAGCTCATTTCATGGATGAAAACCTGAGAAGGACCAGAACTATGGTCCTGCCAGAACTTACACAAGTGCTTAGCACAACTAGTATGTGTCGTTCCACTGAATTCAGCTGGACTATTCCCGGTAATGGAGCTAAAGCACATGGGTAAATATTTGCAGGATTAGGGCCAAAGTGATTAGCCTTTTGATTCAGCAGGCTGCATCATTTCAGTGCAAGAGGAGTTCCACTGAAAGCAGTCAGATTTTTTTTTTTTTTTTAGGAGAGGAAGCAACTACAGTTAACGTTAGAGAATGCAGAGAAGTCAGTCGGGACTATTCACACGCTTGGAGTTAGGCACCTGCTGTACCACAGCCTGCCTGAGAGATTAAGGGTGGGAATTTCAAAAGCATCAAAGGCCCAACTCATGCTGAAAATCAGTTGATTCACAGGCTTAAAGATACACATTAAGCTGAAACAGGGCTTTTGAAAATTCAGCCCAGAAGAGCTAGCATTCCCCCTTCTCAAATCCTTGCTAACCGACAACTGTGCTCCTTTCAGCTCCCTCTGAAGACTCAGCTCCTCTCCCCACCTTGCAGAAATGCAGAAGTTATCTGTGTGGGGTCCAGGCTGATGTACTGCCTTCCCTGCTCACAAACTATCAGGGCTGAGAGCTTATACCTGTTGACGCAGCACTTGCGTACTCAGCAAGCTTACTGTACTCCTATAACTCAGCTACAGCTTTTGGGGATGTTTGTGCTTACACAGAAAAATACTATTAAAGTCTTGCCCCCTTCCTATTAAGCTCACTCCAGCCCTGGTAATTGCTTTCCCTCCTGCAAGCACAGTAGCAGCAGCATACATGATTTAGTAGCACTGAGAGTCAGCGTGTGTTCCTGGTCAGCCTGTGTGCCTGCCTGCTTTGTCTGGGTAGGTGTATTTTAATTTTCCAGATGAGGGAGAGGGGGAAAGATTACCAAAGTGGCATCAAATCCATCTACACAGACTGAAAAGCAATAAGTTGTGAAGGCTTTTTAACCCTTAGTGGCAGGAACTGTGTCCTCCCTTCCAGCAGCTGGAAAAATAAGCATTGCTGTGTAAGCTTATTAGCTTCCAAGTAACAGACTGCTCCCACTCAGTCCTGAAGGGCTTAAGCTCAAACTTGGACACAAAGCAATCCATGTTCACTGAATGTGCACACACCCTCAATACAAAGCAGAAGCAACTCTCAGAGACAGCTCTCTAGCATATACCGCCCTTGTGAGTGCATAATGCACTCAACAGACATGGATGCTTACTCCCCACAGTAAGGTAAGACTTCAAAGAAAAACCTGATGGAGAAAAGAGAAGATATTATGTGCACAGGTACAACAGGGCCAGAAATGAAGTTGGGCATCCAAGTTGCTGTTAATGGAAAGGCGCCAAAGGCAGATTCTGAGAATGAAATGTGGGAGGAAATCAAGGAAAAGAAAATGCTGGATTAGGTGCTAAAGCTACACGGACACCAGCTAAGTAATGAGGGACATGGGCAACAGCAGCTGTTGCAGGTTAAGAGGAGATGATTTCTACTTATTGAAGGCCAAGCTCAAAAGCATGGTATGTGACAGCATAACACAAACAGGATCTTTTTCCTTGAAAACCTGAAGTTCCACCAGAATCCGAGAACAAAAAAAAGAATGGAGTCTAGGAGGGGCAGCCTTCAGTGTGTGATTCACACGTATAGTTAGTTGCAAGCCCTTCAAGGTGGGTGAACCTATGGCAGCGGAGTCTTTGGGCTCTCAAGGTCACTAAAATGGCCTTCTTTTTTGGGGAAAGAAGGTGGCTGTCCCACACCTGTGCCAACGAATTGGTGTGCAAGTACACCACGGTATGTTAGCTTTTCATCACACAAATTTTCTTACAGTTCTCTGAAAACTTTAGAATATGAAACTTTTGATTTTGTTGCTCCAGAATAATCCGTCCATTCTGAGAAAGTACAGTCAGCCAACAAAAACTCACACCGCCACTACAATCTCTCTCTTCACATTGAGATCTTATGCCATGCATAGCTCAGTGTTGAGAACATACCCCTCTCTGTGAAGCTCAACCCTTTTCCTGACCTGTTAATCTGCTCTCACTTTCTTTGTGATGGTATGAAGTACTTATCAAGTACTACATCGAGGCCATTTTATTAGGGTAAATAGCTACATGCTGTAGCTGTTTAAGTCAAATACACTGAATTGCTTAGCAGGTTGTAAAGGTCCTGCTGCTGACGGTTTGTTGAGAGTGCTACTGTCTATCTCTGTTATTTTAGGCATTAGCTGCATGTTGGTGTGTCTTCTGGAGATGGAAGGCAGCAATCTTTTCGCCATATGATTGTAGTTAGTCAACGTATTGCTATGCAGAGTCAGTCCATTATCACGCACAGCATAACATAGCCACAATAGGCTAGATGTCAACAGTGAACTTCAAGCGGTATTTTGACCCTCACATACACATCAGCAAGTTGGCAAAAACACCTGGTTTGTGCCTGCCAGAAATTTCTGTGTGTAAGGGGAATGAATGCCCTCTGAAGTACGCTCTACCATCATTGCAAGAATGGAAACAAGGCAAATAACAACTCACATCAGCTCCTGCTCAGTTATAAGAACCACACAGAGACTCTGTTGTATAGTTTACCATCTTAATGAAAAGGAAAAAAAAACCCTGCAAGAATTCTGTGGCAGTGAAGATGGCTAATGAGGCTGGTAGTACGTCTGCCTACAGATTAGCTTCGGTCAGCTTTCTTCAGAAGGTTCCAGGGAGACCTCATTGTGACCTTCCAGAACCAGAAGGAAGTGTATAAACAAGACGGGGAATGACTGTTTATGTGGGTTGCTAGTGACAGGACAAGGGGGAATGGTTTTATACTGAGACAGGGGAGGTTTAGGTTAGATACTAGGAGGAAGTTTTTCACTCAGAGGGTGGTGATGTGCTGGCACAGGCTGCCCAGAGAGGCTGTGGATGCCCCATCCCTGGAGGCATTCAAGGCCAGGCTGGATGTGGCTCTGGGCAGCCTGGTCTGGTGGTTGGTGACCCATAGCAGGGGAGTGGAGACTAGATGATCATTGAGGTCCTCTTCAACCCAGACTTTTCTGTGATTCTATGGTTCTGTGATTCTTGCCTGGGAAGACACTGATTACTGTGATGGAAAGCCAAGCTGAAGAGATGTTATTTATAGTATCAGAGGCAGAGTGAACAGCAGAGTAGTGAGAGGCTCTCCTGTCTCTTTTGGGTATAACCTAGGTAAAAATAGTTTTATTCAGTCAAAATATTTTTTCATTTTGACTATTTTATTTTTTTTTCCTATTTGCTTTCTGTTTGAAAATAGAAATATATTGTCATGGTTTAATACTTTTGTAATTTTGCTATCAGTATTCCACATCATAACATCATGTAAAGTATGGATAATTCACAGAGGTTCAGCTCGCAGAAGAAGACTACGTTTCCCAGAGGACATCACAAGCATGAGATAGAGTCACGGGACAAGGACAGTATATAATCTCACTCCCGTGACTGAAATCTCACACTCTCTCGGATCCTCGGAGCGTGGGGTGCCTTCCAGCCGTTTCGCCTAGAGCTTACAGTAGGCCTTTCGGTTTTTGGGACTCACTCTCTCTCTCTTTTTTGCTTAATTATAATTATATTGTATTATATTGTATTATCCTGTATTCTGATATAGTATTTAGTAAATAAGTGTGCCTCCTTAGATCGCTGCCGCTGTTTTCTTTTCCCATTCCCTTTTCCCCTTCCCTTTTTGGGCCAGCGGCCCTTTTGGGCCAGCTGCCCCCCTGTCACGGGCACAGGTAGATCTTGCTTAACCCGCGACATATATACATATATATATACATATCCAGGAAACCAGCAAACATAAATCTTATTCTCAATTAGTTAATTCCCTGACACTTTGTTCCCCTTTAAAAAAATAGTCAAAACTTTTTACAATTGTGAAGCTCCCTAGATTTCACTGTGCTGGGGATATTACAGAAAGAAAAAAACAAACAAACCACCAAAACAACAGGACAATGAAACTTATCAGTATATCCTGCAAAATGCCCTGGTTTTGACAAACTGATTTTTTTTAACCAGGAATTTGACCCTGAAAATCCTTGACCATATCAATGAGGATGGCTCCTGTGGAATTGTACCCGAGGTCTCTCCTCTGTAGTTTCTATCTGGGCACAGGGATGGGGCCCAGTAGATGGCCCTCTTTGACAAGGCTCCACTGAGCAGGTCCCCAAGAGCCTATTTTGCACCACCTCCTCTGCACCTTCAAACAACAGAACCGCAACATTTTTAGATGACTATTGATTTTAAGAAGATTACAACAAACTACACTCATCACCAGTGCAAAATACAGGTGAGCAAAGAACGAGCAAAATGCCGGCCTATCTGCTCTGCCGTCTGGTATTGCCTAAACACTCTGCGTGAACATCTGCGTTTTTCATTAGGTAAAGGAAAATTCTGCCCGTATCACGCTGAATTCTTCACATTTTTCTTTTGACAATAAAAGAAGTTGCTTCTCCTGTACTAGAAAAGCTCTCTGGTATTACTCTGGTAACACAGAAAGGCTTTTCTGCCAGACTAAATCCAAACCGCTATGGTAGGATCATGTTTTATCAGCGTTACCCATCTTTTTTAAACTGAGACTTACAAACTCTCATATCACTGAATGATCTCCTACTTCTCACAGCCACAGGCAGCTTTAATCTCTCTTCACTGAGCAATCAGTAAAGCAAACATTTTAGACTTGTGGGTCAAAGAGAAATTTGTAACCCCACAGGAAATAAGAGAAGGAGTGGATCCAACTTCAATGAAGTTACTGCAAAGATACCACTGCTATCAACAAGATGGGATCAGGCTGTTAACTCCGACTGATCAACCGCCATATTATTTCCCTACCCTATTCCAATAAAGATAATATTGTTAGGCTGTCACGCAGAGCATGCCTCAAGTTCTTCCTTACTTTTCACCCCCATACCACAGCTATTGCCCAGCAGCATTACATTTGCATAAATATGAGTAAGACAACACATTCTTTGCACAGTTTCGTTTTGGACTCAGTTGCAGATTCTGAGCGTTTGGGCACCTATTAACATAAAGCACATGCCTCACTGTTACTCCTATTTTCTTGTAAACAACAACCATGTAAGAAAACTCGGAGGTGCTTTCCTAAATTATAAGCTTTCAATGGAAAAAAGCAAACAAACAAACATCTTTGGCAGGGGCAAAGTTTGCTGGCATTAAGCGCTGACACAGCTTCCTTGATTGAAAGCAAGTGACTTTTACTCTAGCTGGGAATCTGGTCTTGGATGTACCCAGGTCAAAAGGCTCTGAGCAAACTGATTTCACTCTCTCTGAGACTTTAATCCAAAATTCTAATTCTGGACATGCTGTTTTTTGTGTCCCTGCCCCAATACTCCACTTGCTCTGGTTATAACTGCACAGACAACCTTACTGACCCTGGAACTACCCACGTCCACGCAAAATGTCTCTACACTGCTCAGACATGAAATCTAACTCTTTAGCTTTGGCCTCCCAAGAATGCTGTAGTCCTGGCACTCTGTATAGGTATGCCATATGGGTACAAAAAGTAGCCAGGGATCTCATCCTAGGCAGGAACGTGTCCTGAATATGATTTAGTCATATTAGCCAGTTTGTTTATACAAGTCTGGCTCCCAGGACCACTTCCCTAGCCCCCCACCAGATCTTGGCCAAACATTTAAATACCCTACACTCCCAACTTGATTTCCAGACACTCTCCAGAACTTTGTTCTGCCTCTCTCCCTGGAGAGGTGCTGAGTGAAGCAACTGATCAGATAGCAGCCAAGTTGAGGTGGAAGAGACAGCTGTTCCTTCCACCTCACTCCAGGTTCAATCTGATACCCAGGTGGTAAATATAAATACTTGTATATGATCTCTGAAAGACTGGGGCTAGATGGCATTGCAAACAGCTTCCCTAACTCTTGAGACAGATACCTGCTTTCCTCATTTTGCCTACCTTCACAACCTTAGCTTTCAGCAACTCTTACCTTGTTCTTCTTTTCCATTAAAAGTCCTAGAAAAGGGGACTCCTTATTTAAGGGACACCTTTATTTCTAATCTTGATTTCCACTCTGAACTTTATCTAACCCTTTCCAAAAATATACTAATATACTTTCTTCTACCAAGCTAAGGATTATTTTTTTATTTTTATTTTTTTTAAGGTGAAATATGTGATGGCTGTCCTGTGATCAATTCCCCATGATAATCATTTCACTAACGGTGAGCTTAAATTTGAGATGCACCGAGCAATCTCTTCCTAGTGGAGTTCACTGGTAAGGGAAAGGGAATAGGAAAGCAGAAGTGGCTGATGACAAGCAGGCTGAAACTGTGGCTCTAGACACCTGAACTGAACAGCTCCTCTTTACAGAATTTTAGCTCCTTGAGGCCAAACGCATCTCATCTGTTTTGTGCACATCTGCAGCGTTCCACTTATCACTGCAGCACAGAGATGTAGAGATATAGATATCTATCTCCAGTGATTAAAGTAAAATCTGCCATGGAGCATGTCCTAAATAAGAAATAGTAATAACTCTCTCCTGGCAGTTCTGGAGGGACAAGGTTAAAAAACTCCCAGCTCAGTTACCTGCATAAAGATGGTAGGATTATTCAGCTTTTTGCACAGCTACTTCTCTACAACTTATAAAACAGAATGATATCCTCTGACTGGCATCAGATGGGGAATCTAGAGTGCCTGCATGTGATCAAAGGCGCTGAAAAGACACTCCTGGAAAATGCAGTCCTCTCTCATCCACAGTAGATGATCAGCAGTGGCAGCTGCCCTGTGCTGCACTGTTTATTTGGGTGAAATAATTCTCTGAGGAGCAAACTCTGTCACCTCAGTCTTTATAGCCTCATCTATGCCTCTCTGCAGCCAGTCAAGAAGCCATCAATTTCTGCCACCCCTATGACAGTATATCTGGGATGTTCTGGAAACACAGTCAGAGCTGAGCAACCCTCGTAGAAATGTATTTACTCTTTACTGAGCAGTTAAAACACAAACCTTAACTGTTTTCATGTCCTTTTGATGGAAAAAACAAGGTATGGAAGGCATCATTTAATGTTTTGCTTGGATTACTTAGAAAGAGAAAAGGCTGTTTCAAGCTACTTTCCTTCCAAACCTTTCTTACTGTCTTTGTTTTAAATAGCTATGTGATTTAAAGGGCTCATTATCGTAGATCTTCCAAAAGCTCCTATGAACAGTCCTTCAAAATAGGGTGAACTATTATTTCCTCTTAGAGATGAAAAACGATGGCACAGAGAGACTACGACACTTCTCCAAAATCCACAGCAAACGTACAGAGTGACGGGGAACATGAGCTAGGCCTGCCAAGTCCTCTGCTGGAACCTCAGCTCCTCCACCACCTTTCCTCCCAAACTAAAGACAACCCGGGTGCCAAGACCCAACCGTAACTGCTGGGACCCTACAGCGCTCCTCTGCCTCTTTTTCTCACCCGCAGAGAGAAGAGCAGAGCTGCTGCTCACCTGGTGGGTGCATGCTTCTGCTCCTCCTCTTCATCAGTGTCGCTGCTGATAGTGATGACGCTCACTGCGGGGCTGGGGGTGTCGGGAATGATTATGGGTTGCCGCTGCCGCTCCCGCGTGGTGCTGGTGGCCATGTCACCCCAACCGCAGGTGACGGCAGTGCTGCAGGCAGGGCTGTTGTGCACCATGGCACAGCGAGGAGGCGTGTTTTCCTTCACTCGTTTCGACCGCTGAGGCGAGCTGATGGACTGAGAGGACGAAACTTCGTAGGTGGATGCATTTCTGGAAATGGGAAAGGCTGTTAGTTGGTTAAATCTCAGCTTGCTCAGTTGCCATGACTTTTGACTCCCAGCCTCTTGTTCCCTCACTCTGACTTATGGAGTCTGGGAAAACTGCAAAATCGGCACGGTCACCTTTCCAAAGGTCAGAGTGCCTCACATGACTTATAATTGGCTGAAAAGTACTTCCTTTTAGTAAAAAAAAAAAGCAAATCTCAATTTCATTTTCCACATAAATTTCCAGATGAGAAATGCTGCCTCCCAGGAGTCCCTGGCTATAGTTTAGGCTAGAAAGTAGAGGCCAGTCACACAGCCCAGACATACAAAACACAGGCTGGCACTGCACGGCTGTCACACAAGGAAAAAGAACCCAAAGGATAATCCCTTTCCTTTTCTCCCATACTGCATGTATGCATCACGACCAGTTTGGTTGTTTTTTTGGTTTTCTTTCTTTTCCTTTCCAGAAAAAAGCTAAAGGTAAAATTAGAATTTATGGTGGAAAACAGCAATCGCTTATCAGGAAAGCTGCTTTACTTAGTTGAAAATTTAATTTGCCAATTAAGAACCTTTTCAATTAACATTTCCTGCCCCATTCTTCATCCTCTAGAAGTCCTGTATATCGGAGCACCTAGACAGGAAGGCATATACTCATTTTCATGTCATTCCGATGTGAGGATGCAAATACAGCACCCATCAGTCAGAAAGAAAAGAACAATCTTTTTGTTATGTACTGAAAACAATGCTCAAGCCCTTGTCTTTTCCCCATCTTCCTACTTCATCTTCCCTGTCTGAAAGTTGTAAACAGCCCCCTGGATTGGAGATCTCAGCACAGAAAACAGTGTGGCACGGGTCTGCAGATGTATTTAATGACTAAAGTCCATCTTGTTAATTTTGTTTATTTTTTGAAAAAACTGTATTTATTCTGCTTATTGCAGAGCATTTGCAGATGCAAAAAACACAAAGTTCTCGCTTTGTTCTACAGTGGGATGTGGGTTGCATTTTCAGTGTGGCCTAAAAGCTAACAAAAGGAATAGGTGGCATCTGTCAAAAGGAAGTCATTATGGACATATCACACTATACCAACTTACACAGGATCTTTTGCATAACAAATGACTGCACAGTAGCATTTGCAGTGCTTTCTGAATATCAATGAGCAGCATGGAGTACTCTTCTTTCCAAAGGAGCACGTTCCTCATTTGGCTACAAAAGCATCACAATTAACGACTATGTACGGCCCTAGAAAGCAGTCACTCTGCAAGTGTCCAATTCCTCCCCAACACAGGCACCCTGCTCCTGCAGAGGGGTGAGAGAGGAGAGGCCCTGCACTGGCATGTTTGTTGCAACAGGCACTCTCTTTTACTGGCTTGCTGGGGACAGAGCTGCCTCTGCTCTACATTGCGAATGGACTAAGACAGCTGGAGCTCACCCAAAGTAAATGCAACATTAGAGAGCAGATAAATGGGAAGGATTTAAATAGCGGCCTCTTAACTAGAGGAAAATTGGTTGTGAACTCCGAGCTCCTCTGGCCCGAGTCCAGCCACCCAGGAAAACCACAAGCTCCTCTGTTTTTGCCACTGCACAAGTAGTGACCCATTTTAGTTCTCTGCACTTATGGCTCTTTTTGATTTTTTTTTCCCCCCTTAAAAAAAATGAAGAAATGTAGCTCTGTAGAGGAGCTATTCTCACAGTCCAGAGGACTTTCCCCAGAACAGTTGCACATACATCCTCAGCAGCCTTGTCCTGTAGGCAGGACCATAGGGCTGCGACAGGCACTGCAGTCATCCCACCATTTTATGTGCACCACACAACATGAAGGAACACCCAACTTTCTTCTTGCAGAGCCAAATGCTCCTACCTAGATTTGATAGATCCCAGCATCTAAGGACTGCTCCTGTGTGAGGTGCCTTTATAAAATGCTCCCTGTTTGATGCTGTCATGATTAGGAAAAGGTTGATGTGGACATCTGTTGCTGCTGTGCACTGTTGTAAGATAGGCTCCAACCACCTGTGTTAAGAGCTTGAAGGCAGCCCACAGCCACCTCAGTCCTCTGCTCTGCAGTGCGTCAAGCTTAGATTTGGAACAGGCTGCCCAGAGAGGTGGTGGAGTCTCCTTCTTTGGAGACTGCTCGGATGCTTTCCTGCATAACCTACTCTAGGGAACTCTCTGCTTTAGCAGGAATTTGGACTAGATGAACTCCAGAGTTCCTTCCTGCACCCTACGATTTTGTGATTATCATTCAACTGTTTCTGAAAGGGCAGGTCTTCCATGCAGACTTCAGGCACCTGTTCCTGAAGGTGCAGCCCCTGGAAGTGCACTGCCCCACGGACATGCAGGCACCACACCTCAGGAGTGTGAGTAAAAGAGGTTTGGCAAGCAGGCACTGTGCCCCACTGACCTGAAAAGACAGATCTATATTATGTTTTGGTGACTGCAAGGCCTCACGCAGTGACAGCAGCATAACATCCTATTTGAGCAGGGCCTGAGCCTCCTGTCCTGCATCCCCACCATGCCACGTGGCGTTTGCTGGCTATGAAACACACCCAACTGCCCCTTAATGAAGCAGCAGACAGTCCACTCACAAAGTCACGGGCAGTGGAACAAGCTTTATTTTGCCCCATAGGCTTCTGGAAACCCCAGTCCTATCAGCATGCCTGCATTTTGGGTCCACCGAGGCCAGCGGCGGGGCCGGGCTCACTCACCGAGGCGCCGACTGATGCTGCTTACTCTTCCTGGCAGAGGTGGTGGTGGCGGGCGGCTGGCGCATGACGTGAGCAACACCCACATTGACGGGCTGGGCTGCAGGGAGAGTCACATGGCTCGCTAACAGTGCGGGCTGCTGCATGATGGGATTATAATGGCTGCCGTGAGCGTGGGTGTTTCTGCAAAGAGGGGAGACAGGGACACGTTTAAAATGCGACCGGCGGTTCCCCAGCAGGCTTTCTTCCCACCACCTGCACTGAGGTTCTACTCTTGGGGCTCTTCGGTGCCACGGTTTATCCCCAGGAAGGAGTGTTTCACCCCCAGGGAAGTGGGCATGGTGCTGGGCCTGGGGAATGGTGGACAGAGAAGCTGTCTGTAGCTCTCAGACAGGGGGACACAATTTGCTGTAGGGTGCCGGAGGCAGAGATTGCAGCCACTGGCCTTCCCTCCTGCTTCATGGCCTTGTGAGGCCATAGCCAACAGCCTTCTCCATCACTGGCGGCTTCCTAGGCCTTCTCCAGCACTGGGGACCACTACAGGAAGCCCTGAAGTCCAAGCAAAAAATCACACAGATCCGGGGTGGGGGACTCTTGGTATGGGCTTCTGACAGAGACCATGAGGAGCATGGGAAGGCTGGAGAAGACAGCAGGACTGGGAGCAGAATGCTCAGCTTTCTGCTAGAGCAGCCTGGGAGAGAATTTCTTTTCACTGCGCATTCTTGTTGTCCATGGGATACCAGAGAGTGCTCCATGATAATAAATAAGCTGCTGAATCCCCACTCCCAGAGACAACCCTCATGCCCTCAGCTCCAGCTCAAGTGCCAGTGCCCCAGCCCAAAGGCCATCATCACACATGTGCTGGCTGTCCCATGGGCACATATGCATGTTCTCTATGTGCCACTGATTTACCTCCAGTCTGCCAGTGGCTGGGTGCCTGCCATGGACTCAGGGATGACGGTCGCGTGCTGGACAGAAGTGTGGGTGGCCACCCCAGTCAGCTGCTGCCAGGCAGGAGGGAGCAGGATCTGCTGTGTGCCGCTGGGCCATGCTTGCTGTTGGCCAGAGGAAAAAGTGTTTCTTAATAAGAGTCATCATAAACGGCATGTAAGTAATCACCCACACCCAGCTGGGGCTCCTCATAATAACTGTGGTCATCCTACCTAGCACTTGGTGCTTTTCAGTTATAGATCATGAATATTTTTAGGAAACAGTGGCAGAAGTAGTAAAGTTATCAATACAGGTAGCAAAAAAGAAAGAAAAAATCCCCGATTTCCAAAGCAATAGTTGTGTGTCAGGTTAAACTTGGAATGGGAGAGAGTGAAACTGGCCTGCATTTCAATCCAAACTTCCAATAGATTAGCACTTTTTAATTTTGACTATTCAGATCAACTGGGAGTTACAGTCTTATTAAATGGGACTTCTCCCTGCCTCCAGCCAATTTTCCCTCTGACCTCAACAGACCCTAGAGGACTTCAGGAACTTAAAGCAGCTTAAAAGGAGAAAGAATTTCAGGGATCAAGGCAGAAAACAAGGGGCTGAAGGCTTTCACGAAGAGGGGAAAAGGAGGAGTTTGGGGGTTCTCTACAGCACGAATATCCAGCTGCCTATGATCCCCTTGGCCAAAGCGGAGACTAGCTGTATACTGACTGTTGCACATCGCGTGCCTACAGACGCTCCCTGTTTTTTTCTCAGTGGGTGCCCCTCTCGCAGGGTGGAGATCTCTGCTCTGTAAGTCGAGTCATTGCTCTGCTATGCCATCATCCCTCAGGTCGTCCTACTCCACTGACTCCACATGAATCAAATAATTTTTTGGCTTGGTCACACTGCTATTCCTTTAGAGGGAAACTTTTTTTGCTGTATGCTGCCTGGACTGGGGAACGCAGTCCTCCACAGGTCCATATTATGTAATCTCACAAGCCTAGGGAGGCTAGATTTTAAAGAAGGGAGGCTTCATCCAGGCATGCATTCACCCCTATCTCCATCCTCACAAGCATCCCGTAACCTGTACCCCAATCACCCTCTGCCACCCTCAGTATAAAAATAAAACTTTCCCCAGTTCCACTCCAAATTTTTATCATCTTGTAATTATGCCATATTAGATGAAAAAGTTGCTCTTATGAGGCTTCTTAGCAACATTTGCAAAAGATGGACTGCCACAGGACTCCTGAGAGCTCCTCATCTAAGCAGCTGCAGCCATGGTCTGGTGCTGGCCAGAGTAGGTAGGAGGAGGTGGTGAAAAGGTAAAAGATCAGGTAGGAAAAAAAGTTGCTGCTTTTTTTTTTTTTATTATTTTTTTTTTAAACCAGCTTTGAGTTAAAAGATGAGACTCAACTACTGTTGTGCTCGTGCCCAAGGGGCTATCAGGATTTACTTGCAGAGAAAACCGCTTCCTCCCTTTGCAGTAGGAGAAGTGAACGCATACAAACCCCTTTCCTCCTGCAGAGCATAAATTTGGATTCAGCGTCAGGGTCCAGGCATAAATTCCTCACTTATTAGGTAAGGACCACTGAATCATTTAATCTGCAGATAAGACTTGTCTAGGCTGATCCACCAGCACAGCACGCTGTGCTTACACATGGAAGGCTCGTGCCTGCAGCCTCAATCTGTTCTCAGTTATTGCATTATTTTGAGATTGTGCTGTTGTGTCAGAATGCGGTGCTGGCCTCTGCTCCCTGGAGGTGGTGCGGCTCCTGGTGCAACTAAGTTCCCACCTGTGGTGTAAACAAGAACAACTCATGGAATAAATGTGTTTGCTCTGAAAGCTGGGGACAGGACTTCTATGGGAAGAAATACTGCCGGGATGGAATTAAAATGTGAGAAATTCCAGCATTCAGGGCACTATCTAAGGACAGAGGACAGTTCTGGGTCATGTCACAGAAGTCTGACAGAAGGTTGTACAGCTTTGTCCCTTTTGAGATCTGAAGCTGTACAGAGATATTTGTAAAGATGGGATCAGCCCATTTTCAATGGCCTCTGTGCATACAATATTTGAACAAAGTTGTTCGGGAGGCAGCAGGCTCTTTGCTGGGGACAGCCCCTCTAATAGTTGGAGTTCGGACAGTCTGGTCTGAGCAGTGTTTGATAATCAGCTGTGCATGAGAGGAACAGCCCACAGCTCAGAGAGACACACAGTCATTCAAAGATCAGATGTGACTACAACGCATTACAAAAGAGCTGTGTTTTTCCATTCAGGAAACTGGAATTGGGTACAGATCTGTTTGTGAGACCAGCTGCGCAGCCCAAACTGAGCAGGGCCAGTGGACACCAGATGCCACCAGCGTCTATCAGAAAGCCTCACCATAAGAGCAGAAGCTAATGTTTCTCATCATGTGAGACAGACAGATATATCAGCAGACAGAGACTGTCTCTCTTCTATTAAATCAAAAATAAAATCTATGCAAGTGAGGAGCATTTTTCAGAAGCAGCTCAAATAAGCCTGGTTGAATTGACAGTGCAAAAAATGTCAGCAGAAAGTATCAGAGGGCAGCCCAAGAAACAGAGTTCCTGTAACTGGGACAGGACAGCCATATGGAGTGAAGCTTCTTCAGAGCACTCACTACCACAAAGTGGTGACTCGAGAGAGGCCACCTTGAGAAGAAAAAAAGGAACTGCCGTACTCAAGGTCTTCTAGGATCTGTCAAGATCCTACGGGCTTCACCATGCTTCAGATCAGACCCTCATCCCTGTACACCAACACTGTGGCAGGTGCCTGCAATTTTGCCTGCAGAGACAGCACTCAATTTGCAATTATCCCGATTCCCCCTGCCTCTTAGGCCTTCTTTTTCCACCAGACAAAAGAAATGGCCCACACAGACTGTTACCACAGGTTTCAACTGGGATAGATTCAGTGTTAGAGCAGGCTTATGTCAGACGGCCCTCTAACAGAACTTTTCTATTGGGAATGAGTATGTCGCGTTATCTAATGGAAATCATGGAGGCTGCAAGTCGTGCTTTGATTTGTCTTCATCAAATAAATGTGGTTGGTAGCTGCTGAAGAAGAGTAACTGCACCAACAGACATACCCTGGCAACTCAATGCATGCACATAAATCTTGAAGTCTGCATGTACCTGACTGCACATGGGCATTTCTGAACTGCAGATCATCTTTTCTAGGCTGTACAACTTAATACTAAAGATATTTTTGATCCCAGAAACATGCCTGATACTACCTGACATCAACTGAAAACCTGTAGGGACAGATGAACCAAAGGCAGCACAAGCAGTGACAAACTACTCTTTTTTATTTTTTATTTTATTTTATTTTTTTTTCCTGAGGAGATGAGTGTCTCTTCAAGGAAGTGCATGTAATAAGTGGTTCTCATTCCCATTTGGTCTTGCTGGGAGAAACCATGCTTTTTCTGTGAGAGTACATTGGGCAACTGTGCCAACCGGTGCTGCTGACAATGCGAGCTCCTTGGCCATCAGGTCCTTGTCTTTGCCAACTACATCTCCCTCATAACTCATGAACAGAGATACAATTTATAAAAAGCTGCAAAATTAAAACATAGGAGATGTTTTTCAGCAGCATGGAATTCACCAGCACAACTGCAAAAAAACTGCTGCTGAGATTGCAAGATCAGGAGGATACAGGAAGGTTCCTACGGATTCATCCTCAGCAGAGGCCTGACACAGGCTCCTCTGAGATTCCCACTGATTTCAATGAAGAAGAAGAGCAGACAGTCTTTCCAGAGTCATTTGCAACTCTGATGTAGCAGCAAGACAGTGAGTCGGGTAAGGTTTGGGCATTTCAGATAAAGCTGGTGACTCTTTATGGATGCCAATTTCTCCAAACTACAGCACAGAAGGCCCTCAGAGAAAGCTACTCTCTTCAGCTTCCTACAGCTAAATAACACACAAAATAACCTGCCCTGTTTGATGTCTTCAGAGCTCATTACCTGTGCGAGGAGTCCTGGCTGGATCTGAAGAGGCTGAGCCCCAGGAGCCTGAGTGACAATGGGAACAGCATTCTCCATCCGAACTGAATACCCAGCATGCTTCGAAGGGGAGGCTTGTAACCCTGTTTCACAAGCACAGAAGATACAGCATTAGTCATACACAGCATTGCGAAGGATGGGGATCTGATTTTAAGAGGAGCCTAAAGACATTCACTGATGTCCATTTAAATCACAGTGTTTAGTCCTTCTGAAATATTAAGTTCTAGGAGACACACATATTCCACACATAGCCCAAAGACATCCATCAGATACTGCTAAGCACAATATATTCAAGAGGGTACAGGAGAGACATTTTCAAAGACGTTAAGGGATTAACTGATTTCATATTTATAAGTTATCTCAAATCCAGGGGAAACATTTCAGTACAATGTGTACAGTGAGAAAAGAAAGAGTGAGGAGGAAATGGCTTCTCTTACCGGATGTTCTCTGGGTTGATAACTGAAAATGGTCCTTGCTAGACAAGAAACACTGCTATGTGAGAATGCTCTCTTGTTATCAATGTGGGACAAGTGTAATCCAGAACTGTACACTAACTCAATCTTGACCGGGATGGGTGATTTTCTCTTGCACAGTTTCCCAGGAGTCAAATTTTAAAGATTCTGATTTTATTATGTTTAATCTAGCACACCTCAAACTCCAACTGTTGCTCTTAGCCAAACATGAGCCTAATTGTTCTGGAGAAAGCTTTCCACTTTATCACCTTAGCACATGGCACAATCTTCATGCTACCTTCTCTTTTAGAGATTTCTCAAGACAGCAAGCAGAAAATGTTAGCTAGCATATTCTAGTACAGCACTTCTGAAGTCAAACCCTTGTGATGCATTTTAACTATGTGGAAGAGGTCTAACTAAACTCCTCCAGTTCAAAAGAGCTTTGATAATCTTGCAGAACATCTAACAAGCGCCTAGAGACAAATGCACAGAGAGGCTTGGCAAAACGCAGCAGAAGTTGCATCAGCTGAACCAAGGTTTATTTAGACCACTTCTTAAAGATGCCCGGTTAGTTTTACAAAATGACTTCAGCATATAAAGTTAAAAGAAAGAGAAGTGGCTAAGGCTGGTCATCACCCAAGTTGTCTGACAGATCGTCCATATGCTGGGAGTACAGAGGTGTAAGATACTCGTTAGATGACCAGTAATAACTAACCAGCAGGGCTGGAGTTGAAGGAATTGCCCTGGTAAATACTTGTAAGTGTCTATCATGGGACAAACCCTCATTACCAGCAGCACCATACTCTCCACTGTGTTAACTTCCTGAGTTCCCTTTTTAACACCTGAATTACCAAGAAGCGTTGAATCAGTTATTTATGCAATGACTAATTCCTGTTATAGGGGGAAGTTTTCAGGTTTACCAAAGTGAGGCAGAAGAACCTCAAACTTTATGTTCAGGGCAAAGGATGACAGATATTGCAAGTTCTTCCCCACCTCTTATTTCAGTGCTTGTCCCATTATTTTTAATCAGCCACCTCTAAGCCACATGGTAAAAGCAACATATTGCCTGCAAGATCCTCTGCTGTTGTAGACATTTCACCCTGCTGACATCTGAGTAATCTGCAACAACCTCATTGCTCAGATTTACAAGCCAACAAATGTCTTTCCATATGATCTGAACGAAGGAAGCTCGTTCCAAATAAGAGCTAGATAAATCAGCAGTTGGAACAGAGCCGGGGGGAGTGTTAAGACCAGGTGAAGCTGTGACTTACCTTGGAAGCCTGGTGGGCAGACGATGAGAGCTTGCTGGAAGGGGTCGGGCCGGGCACAGATCTGCGCTGTTCCTGTCTGCAGGGGCATGCTCCGCTGGGCCACCGCAGCCATGGATGCTGCTGAGGGCTGGTAGAGTGCAGATTGGTAATTTAGTATGGAGACTTCGGGGTTGGCTAAGGAAATAGTGGCACTGGAGGAGGTGGGAGCCAGGTTGGTGGTCTAAAGGAATGACGGGAATTAAACAAAAACAAACAACAAAAAAAATGAGGGAGATGGGTACGTTGGAAAAGTGAAATCCAAAAGTAAAATTAAAAAAAAAAAAAAGTAAAATAATGTGAGATAAAAGAAAAGAAAAAGAAAATCTAAATTAAAAACAGCAAATCAAAAACAAAGGACAGAGCAGGACACTGAGGAGGCGACACTGAGGTGAGGACAGTGATGGGAAAGGGAGTGTGGTCTGCCTAAATAACGGCACTGTACCACGCCGTGGGACCTGCGGCCACATGGAGCTGCTGGAAATGCTCAGAGACAGAGAATGTTCTCCAGTGGAGAACTGCAGCCCCAGACAGCCCTTAACTTGCTCTGATTTGCTGCATACAGAAGATGGGTTCAGAAAATGCTGTTATCCCCAAATCATGTTCTTTTCTCGTCGCGCACAGAGCTCTTACAAAAAGCTTACGTTGCTGAGGTAAAAAAAACTCAGCATCTCCATGCCCTGCAAAGCGTCAGCCTAAGAGGGGGGCTCATTATTCAGACTTCCCTCTATCTTGCATGTAAGCTAGTACAAGCTACTCAAATTATATTTACATTAGAAAGGATTGGAAGAATAACACTAGGTAGTAATAACAGTACTTTCCAAGTCCAAATTTTGCTTGGCTTGACATTAAAATCTCTCAGAGCAGAAGCTCCAGCAGTGGATGTTGCAAAGCCACAAAAGTCAGCACACTGCTCTGCAAAACATTTAGAAATCTTTTGGTGCCTTGCACTTTATTTGGACCAAGTCTGTAGCAGTTGCAGACAAACAACCCCTAAATAGTTGTGCCACTGCTCTACAAAAATATGCCAGCATTAATGTCTAGGCAAATCTACCAGAACAGAGCCCACCCTTTTCCTCCCTGCTAGCCCTCCCATTCAAACACTTATCTTTTGGTGAATGTACATATGAACGAGCCCAAAGTAAATCCTTGAAGCTCAGACTGCAGGAGGTGGCAAGCTCTACGCACTGACCTGTTTGCCACTGGACTGGGAATGGTACGCATGCTGCACAGCTATAGTCACAAGGGACACTATGGAGAAACATTTCCTCCTTCTCCCCACTCTGTGCAAAGGCAGAGAAGTGCAATCTGTTCCCCCGTGCACCACACCCAGCAGCAAACACGGCAGCTCCCACGCCACAGCTCTCGGGAGCTGCAACTGGAAGGAGGCAAAACCCAGAGACTCAGCAGACAGAGAGTACTGGGAACCACGATGAGTGGCATGTTCAAGAGGATGGTAAAAATCTGGAGCTTGTTCAAATCAAAACGCCCTTCCTGGAAATGTTTCTACCATTTCTAGGAACACTGGAGATACCAGTTCTGCTCACAACACACACCCCTTGTGAAAATTCAGATTACCACAGACCTCCTGAGCTGGCAACTGATCTGAACATCAAATGAGCAGTGAGGAAATGAAAGCAAGCCTGCATTTCCTACTAGCAACTATGGTACAAATGATGTCTCTGCCATGCAGCTGGAGCCTAGCCGAGCACACCAAGCGGAGTTTTGTACTTTGCATCTCAGAAACAGTCAAGAATGGGGACTTGTTTTTATAACTAATACTCTGTTACACTGAACCATGACCTACCTTTGTGTGTATCTGCTCAATGAATTGCTCCAAAAGACACTCTGTGATCGCATGTATCAAGAACTGACTCATGAAGTCTGGCTTTCTGAGTGACACAGGAACACCCTGTACACCTACACAGAACCCTTCAGCTCCTTTGCTTTTGAAATACCAAGTGCCATTTCCACAATACCACTTGCAGTCTCCAAAGTGAATTTCAAGCAGTCTTATCCAGAAAGGCTTAAAGGATAGCAGCTATTTCTTGAGCTTCAGTCTCCTAGAGTGCTGTCCCTGGAGGGTTTCCTTTCGCTGTTGTAAAAGAGTTCCACAGCAGAAAGCTTAAATTTGCCAGCACAGCACTACCCAACACTGGGGCAAAACAAATGCAGGAGCCCAAAGCACAATTATGAAGCCAAAGCCCACCGATATAGAGTGCAATGTATTCTCTAACAGAGTGCCCACATCAATTGTGGCACCTGGAGTGAAACCAATGGGAGATAAGAATAAACATTACCCCCAAACCATTCTTTCCTGTTGGTCTGTTGCAGTGCTACATCTGTTTAGCAGGGTTTTAATTCTTCTTACTTCAATGTCAATTTGAAGGACTACTGTAAGATCACAAATACTTCTGCTTGATCCACTGAATGCAGTTCTGCTTCTGCTTTAAGGGACTAATGAGCTTTTCCCCATAGCAACTTCTCAGGTAAGCAGGATTTATCATCCCTTAACAATAACATAAACGATGACAGCAACATTTCACAATCACATAGAAGGACATGAGATTAACACTTGCCTGGATGAGAAAGAATGGAGGAAGGACAGCAGAAAAGTAACAGTTTTTTGCAGGCAAGGAAAATGAGATGCTGTGTTTGCTTTTCATCTTTTAGGCCCTACTGACGTAAAAATTTCAAGTACTGGCTGCTTCTGATCAGTGCTCTTACCTGGTTGTGCACTGTGTTCAGCTGGTTGTTAAAAGTCATGGTCAAATTGGTAGATGTGCTCGGGGCTACGTGGGTGATGAATGGTGTCTTGCTCTGGTTCACAGTGTCATACATATTCACCCGCCGCTTGCAAATCTCCATGTTCTGGAAGCAGGACTTAACACTGGGCAAGGAAAAGGAAGGCAAGGAAGAGACAGAAAATCAACTATCAAACTAGGGCAACAGCTCATCACAGAGACCCTACCCCTGTTGTTAGGTCTCAATGGCAGGCTTGGCACTTTCTAGTCACATGGGCTCTTTGCTATTTGTGCAGCTGTCTCTTAACCGGTGAGAATCAGGCTAGCTCTGCTTGCACTGAAGAGGGCCAAATATGTGGCAGGATGAGAGAACCTGCTTGTGGACTCCCAGGTGCCCTTCTGGGTCTGAACTCTGCAATGTAAGTCACAGAAAACCAGCAAATTTTTCAGTTTTCAGATGTCAGGGCAAGAAAAACCAAAGAGTTAGTTTGAGAGAGTAAGAGAGACTGAGAGCAAGAAAGAGAGATACTGGTTTTATTCCAGTAGGATGACTGAACCTGAGAGGAAAAGACAACTAATGCTTCTTGTACCAGTGTATGTCTAAATGTTATCTTAGACGTCCCTTCCAAGGAAGAACTTTACTGTTCTTTGTTACTGAGACTCCCGTAAAGTCTTACTCTGTTAAAAAAATAATAACTGATGGCTCAATCCAGACAAGTGCCTAAAACACTGCCACTGCCTGGCCAAACACTTCTGCAGATGTTTATCTTAGAACACGTGAGCTGTCCTCTCCCATTCAATGGGACTCTTTGTGTGCCAAAAGGTTATGTCAAATCAGATTCATTGACACCCTAAGGGAATCAGGTTCTGAGGTTATCTTAAATTGAGAAACAGATCTCTTGGAGGAAAAAGTACAGCCTCTTCCTCAACACAGAGTTAACTTTAAACATTATTGATAATGGCAAAAGAAATCTTGAGACACGTCATATTTCGTACCCTCAGTAAAGCAGACGAAATGCTTTCTGCATTGCTGGAGCACCGTGGCTGGGTACATGAAACTGTCAATGTCACGTTTATAATTGGGATACCATGGCATAAGAGATAGCAATATAGCTGTCCTAAAATTGTGCTTTTAATACAACCTCATTTTTCCAAGCTCTAAAAACCAATACATGCTTTCTACGAGCCTTCCACAGTAATCGTTTTTACAAATGTGTCCTCAGAGTCTGAAATACAACTTAAGAAAGTATAAAGGGATTTATCTCATTTCCGCTATCCCAACCACAAGAAATATAAAACACGGGCAGCAAAAATTAGCCGTTGCTGTAAAAACTCAACTGTGTGCACAACAATCGAAGCTGTTAGAGATCGGACAAGTAAAGACAACTCCATGTCACGTGAGCTTTAATGAGAAAAAATGACTCCCTTTAAAAGGAATAAGTTTATATTTTCACTAAGGTTGGTCAGGAAGAAGACCTTGATCTTTTTATCCCCATCTTGTCTCTTACTCATAAGATCATCTGTCCTCTCTCACAAGTAATTTCTTAATTACTGTTCCATAATCACTTGCAAACGAGATACTCAGGACGCAGTGCAAAGCTGCTCAATATGTGCTGTCTTCTAAAGTACTGTGAAATACCTATAAACTGCAGAATATTTAGAGGACCCAAACACTTTTATCAAATGAATAAGAGTATTGGACTGACTTTTCCCAAACAGGTATGAATGTAAATCCTCCACTAAAAACCAGAAAGTACTGAAAAGAATGCATTTTCCATACATGGTAAGTTGCATATGTTGCCAAAACGATTTATGCAACACATATAATCCCTGCTAATGTAACACCACCCTTAAAAAAAAAAAGAAGTTAAAAAGAAAGGCAGAGAGTAAAACAGTAAGCAGTAAGGGTACCTAACAGTTTAAGAGTCACGCAATCAAATATATGAGAGTGGGAGCTAAACTCACTTTGTTGTTTGCTTGGAAGTAAGCAGCACAACCCCTCATAGGCTGCTCAAACTCACACCCTCTTTTCCAAAGCATTCTGCAGCAGCAATTCCTTCCAGAAGTTACTTCTTCCATATATTTTCACCTTCTCTTCTGCCCAATCTGCTTTTAAGACAAGTCCCTCCATCTCTCAGGGCTTTGTGGTTTCTATTCTCAAAACCACAGGCAGTCACAGACAAAACTTCCATCAACCTGCCATGCTGGGTACTGCTCCCTTTACCAGTCACCTTCTCCAGCATGGAAGGGTTATGCACCTGGCTGGCACAGCATTTAGCATTCAAAGACCTAATGCTGAATTTTTTTACCTGG
Source organism: Perdix hodgsoniae (assembly GCA_035772895.1). NCBI lineage: Eukaryota > Metazoa > Chordata > Aves > Galliformes > Phasianidae > Perdix > Perdix hodgsoniae. The sequence goes on along the minus strand of JAPSGF010000038.1, from coordinate 1,360,981 downwards.
GCAAAACTTTCGTCAATATTGGTCTCAATGACATTTTCAGCATTTCTGGGGCTTTGCCTGAGCAGCCACAAGTGAGAACTTCCAAAACGAAGATCTGCCTGTAGTATTACATAAAGATTTCTCATGGCCACGTATTGTGTCACAGATCTTTCCTATCTCACACAATTGTCTGTTGAAAATTAAATGACTTCTGTGTGTGACGCTAACACTGTTAGAAAAGACGGTCCTTTTTTAACTTACGCTTTTATACTGAAAACTTACTTTTTTTCTATTTAGCACAACAATTTCCTGTCTTGTTTTCATTACTTTTATCACTTAGTATCTACTTAGAGATAACAACACTCACAGATGTCTATGCAGGATAAGCCCGGGTCAACACAGACCATGCACCCACTGCTTTCTGGCACACAGCCCCTCTTATCTTGTAATAAACGCAAGAGAAAGGCAGCTACATCTCCTTCACAGAGAGAAAACTACCCCAAATGAACTTGAAATATTGCAGATACGTAAAAGCTCGGATATGGGCAGGAGAGCTGATGCACTGTAACTTTTGCTCTACGGTACCCATATACTTCTTCTAAGGTATTAAGCAGCACCTATTACTTTTTTACTTGAGCTTTTCACAGCCATTAAACATGCATGCACCTAGCGCCCAATGGAGTACGTTGCTATGTCAGTAACTGAAGGGCCATCCTATAAAAGTACCTTGTACTGCAAGGAGCCATAGAGCAGGATGTTCAAAGCCAGGTGTTTTGCATGCTCTGGAGAACTCCTACATGTGCCTCTATTTTGCACCTCTATGATTTGGCCCTATGTGAATTGTCCAGGGGATGAGAGTGATGTGCTGGGTTTCCTGCATTTATTTCATGCTGCTCTGATAAAGCATTAAGAGTCATACTTGAAGGCATAACACTTCTTCACATGTCCATCAGGCAGTGGAATCCACCTCCATTACAAATTCTGGCATCTGAGGTCAGAGTGTTGTGTTTAAAGTTGCACAGGTGAGAAATGACAAAGCCAAAAACTGAACTTATTTTCCTACTGCCTGTTTCTGTAAACCAGACAGCTGCAAAAAAAACCCTTTTTTCCTTAGAAGGCAAACAGCCCCAAATTGACCCCTGCAAGACGGGAAGGTTCTTGGAGGAAGGGTCGGCAGCCACTGCAGATAAGGTTGATTACTGCACTAACAATCAGGACTATATTACTTTGAGATGTACTGATACACTCAGCACTAATTGCATAATTCCTTCTGCATTTTAATGAAAACATACGTAATTATCGGATATTTACATAATGAATGTTGCATACCCTACCGTGTTTTAAATGCCAAGCATCTACAACACAATTCTTACAACCTCAGAGTTGCCAATCATCTTTTTTTTTTTTTTTCTTTTTGCCAGAAAAAGATTAAAACGTAGCGCTTAGAATTTTTAATAATGCCCCTTGGACACATTTGGTTTCAATAACAAGCAATACTTCACCCCCAGCTCAAAACCCAAGGGATAGGAAAGCCACATACTGTGTGCTGTGAGGGAAATCGAGTAAGTGCGTCATGGTGACAAAAGGGTGGTTCAGAGTTTCAATCGGTGTTATTCTCTTATCAGCATCTATCGTCAACATCTTCTTTAACAGATCTATAAACTCCCGCCGGTCTGCCTTTTCCACCAACATATCACTTCCTTCCAAATCTGTTGTCATATTTACCTACAGGAGAAAAGACAAGAATAAGTGCTAAGGTGAAGGAGCAGATGGCCAGGTCTCCAGCAAACCATGCTTACTCCTCGTTGGAACAAATGTCCCACAAGCCTCCCTATCTAAAGGAGTTGTTGCTGAAGCTACACAGCAAATCCGTGGTGGCTAGTCATACCATCATCTGACTTGTGCACATCAGATCTCTAGACAGACTGTTAAGTGTTCGGCTAGCTTGGGTCAGTGGCTAATGAACCACTTAGTCACCCTCCACTGAAGATGAACAGATTCCATGTGGTAGCAGGCAAGATCTGGCAACCAGTATATTTATCATCTAAAGGACTGTGTTATTAGGTAATTTACTACACATCTTGTGAGCAAAAATATGTATATAAAATAAATAAAAATTTTCAGTAAGTTTATTGGAAACATTCTATTCGTGTATTAAGTGTCATTTCAACCTTTTGTTGAAATCTCTCCTGATCTCAGTCTTCCATTTCTGCGTGCTTTGCTTGTGAATGCTCCAGTACGCAGCCTTTGCTAGCACAAATTCCAGACATGCAGTTGCAGAAGTGGTTATGCTGGAATTAACTTTCACAACCACATGGAATCGACACAGTGAATTAGTACTTCTCATTCCCTGAACCAGTCACACTTCAGAGAAAGCATGATCTGTTACAGCCAGGGTATTTCCAAAGCCACCATTTTACAAACAGAAATATTACAGTTCAGAGAAGTGAAGTGACTTGCCAGTTGTCACACGCAGGGGCACTGGAGAGACAAGAAAACACAGGACTGTGACACATAGACATGTGACTCTGCCGTTTTCCAAAGCTGCTTTGGTACAGCACACTAAGGACATGTGCCCCGGTGCACGGATCCCTCAGCAAAGCAGTACGTAATGAGATGAGCCGGTAGGTGTGAACTTGCTGTTTCTCAGGAGCAGGTATAGGGTACACCATTTTTTCAGGAGCAGATACAGGGCACACAAGAATGGGGTACACACAGAAATCACGCAACTCCTCTTTCCCGGTGTTGCCCAAAAGCATGAAAAGCAGCCTTGTGCTTGTTACTCACCAATGCTCTTACCTGTGCCATATCATCCAAACAGTTGAAAATATACTTCCTTGCTTCCTTCGACTTAATCCCCGTCTCTGCCTCATGATCATCTGGTGTCTGCTCAAAACAGGAAAAAGGCATTGAGCAGAACTGCTCAGCAACCAGCTACAAGTTATGTGCCACTTCAACCTTACCCTCCATTTGCCTTACCCTGACCTCATTGGAGACCACTGCATATCTCTTGCTTGAGCAGATACATTTATGCATTTATATTGACTGTGGTTATGACGATAATTTTCACATCACAAGGCGATTTCTCTCTTCTTTTTCACTTCAGAGGATACTCCTCCCCCAGATATGGTGGAAGTCCAAAAGGGCTCCCACACTCTCACCCTCTGTGAGACTCAGCATCTCATCCTTATGGCCAGAAGTCCACTGTTCTTTCTCCTTGGGGACTGAAAGCCACCAAATGTGCTGGTACAAGATATTCTAGGCCCACTTGCATTCCGAGAGAGTATGACTGTCAGAAGCCAAATGCTTGCTTGCCTTTTTTTTTCTTCCCCTCAATGCAGTAGATATCAGAGCAAAGTCTGCCCAGGGCATGTTTCATTTAAATTGCACATCAGTTTGAGTACTTGGAATGAGAATTCCACATGAACTCTGGACTTAGATTTCCCACAAAGCAGTGCCAAGCAGGTGACCTAAGGGCTGCAAACTTCTGTGACAGCAGTTTTACCTTGGGCTATGCCCACCCCAGTGTCTGCAGTACATCTCAAAAAGCTTAGGGTTGGAGGTGACCTGGTCGTCTCCTTACTTCCAACCAACAACAGCAAGGCAAGAGAAACAAGGGAATGTCTTCCTACCTTCAGCCTCCACAAAGGATACGGTGAGTCTGTATCCCTGTTGAAAAACCTTGTAGTCTTTGTCCCTGCACTTAACAAATACTCTGCTGGTAAGCCCTGCGTCTGTGAAATATAGCGAATCTGTAAGAAAAGGATGAAAGGTCACTGTTCATCCTGGGAAGATCTCTGGAGGTCTTCCCTGAAGAAGGGCAGCAGGCATTTAAAACAATAGAACAAAGAAAAAAAGAGAAAATGCAGCGAGAAGTCAGACTTCACCAAAAAAAAAAAAAACACACTGAAAGGAATGACAGGAAAGAGAATTCCCATATGGCATTCCTCCATTTATCATTTACATCTATGGAAACTTACCCTTGTGATATGCTGCCAGAAAGTCTATGGATAAAGGAAGGAAAGTCCCTGGGTTTTAGAGGTTAAAGGGGAAGACCAACAGAGTTTTCAATGGTGAGCTTCTCTGCTTTGCACCTTTTTATGTCACACTCTCCTCAGTCAAGAGACAAGGAGGTAATTTCAGTAATCTGATATTTGTGCTCTAACTTTTGCTGTTTTTTTCCCCCACAAGAGCACACAGCTTTTCCTAGGAACAGTTTTGAGTTGAAAATTTGAACTTGGATGAAATATACTTAGGTCACTCCAAAAGTAATGTCTCCTATTTATTTCCATGGAAACTACAATAGATACAAAGACCACTATGACACTCTCTGAAAGAGCAAATTCTCAGCTACAAAGCACTGTTTTTCAGTACAGTTACCACCCGTACTTATGCCTATGATTCTATGATTTTTATCAGTAACGAATAAGAATGTGCATGATGCACTTGTATAAATCCGGATCAGTGGAGGTGAGCCACTGTCACCACTGTCACTGCTGAAACACACCACTCACCACCTTACTATGCTCACATCCACTGTTTGATCTCCATGAACATTCAGTGAGCATCAGTGTCAATGGGTGCCATTTTTACCACATGGAGGAATTAAATTACCTGGTTTTGCTTCAACCTCCACTGCCATAGCAGCAATATCTGCCTCTGATGTTGTGGGCCGACATAACAAAATAGGAGGCATTACTTTTGGAGCAGCCCTCATACATTCAGACAGAATGACACCCTCACAGTGTGTGAAAGTCCTTATCACTACTGCTCACAAGACTTCATTTGGGTTACTTCCATGACTGTGGCCTGGCTGGCATTCAGACAGCTAAAAAGATGCTACCCATGTGTTTCCAGGATCCCAGACTTACATTTATTGATTCAGAGGAGAAAGGGTATGTGATTACATAATTAAAGACTGATAGAATGCGTGCCTAGCGTGGCACACAAAACCTGAATTTTAGCATTTCCTGACTTCCGAATGTTTCACTCTGAAAAACTCTGCAAAATCAGTAAAACACTCACCCACTCTATGGAAAAATGGCAAACGCTTCCGAGAGAAGAGACAGAGAGAGACAGAGACAAACAAACAGACAAACACAGAGGTATTAAAAGCAGCTGAGCTCTCCAAGTCTTCCAGACACTCCTGATCCTGACCCATTAAGTGTGTCTTGTTGAGCTCTGCATCTCCCTACGCCCACGGTAACCTGGGCACCTGAGGAGCTCCAGGCACCTTCCTGCAACCCAGCACCAGGCTGTAAGGCTGCATATGCTGCGGTGAGGGGCCAGGCTCATCCTCTGCCCCTTCCCAGCTCTCCAGGAGTCTTCACAGCACTTTACCAGAGGAAGCAGTTAAGCCGGGCAGGTACATATGGTGATTTCTTTTTCAGCTGTGCGTTTTATGACTCTTTGGCAGGGGATGGGGGGAGGAGAAAGAAATCTGCTCTTCATGCTTAGTGTGTGATTTTCAAATGCTTGTAGGTTTTTCAGCTATGTCTGATTTCCTTTGGAATCACTAATAACCCAGCTCTTCACCGCGGGATATCTCCCCTGCCAAATTTCACCTTCAAAGCTCTGGCTAAAAAATGCTATTTACGAAAGATGAGACAAAGAAATATTTTCATATATGAAAAAAATATTTACTTATTACCCTGTTTTTTGATTTTTTCTTTTTCCTAAAAGAGAAAAGACCTTTTCCAGGCCACATTTGCAGAAAGCTAAGAAAGACTATCAGAATGGAAACTGTTCTGCAGCCCTGACTCTACAAGTCACTGTGCTATGTTTTAGGAGTACAAAAGAAGCACAAAAGCCAATAGGGAGAGAACCATGACAGCTTATATTAAGTAGAAACCTACACCACTGTGAATGTTCTCTTTCTTGTCACTGCTTTTAATATACAGCCTCATAAAGGGGATTATAAAATGCAGTAGGGTTCATGCAGCTTCTTCCAACAAATAAACCTCTATTTAATATTTGCTGTTACTGTAGAGAGAGGTTGCCTGCTCTGTTCAATGATTAGAGACATGTACGGAGTTCTCTAGTCAATGGGAATGTTTACTCTTGGTTGAGAATTCACTTAGGCGGTCAGTACTTAATTGTTAGCATGCTAAGCAGCACATTGGCTACTGGGTGTACTCTGAGTGGATAATGAAAAAGTTGATGTGGGAGAGCAAGAATCACGTGCAAATATCTCCTGTTAGAATCATGTGCAAATATCTCCTGTTATGAAAACAGAAAAAGTTGCCATCTTTTTGTCACAGTAAAAGAAAAAAACAACACATCTGTGCTCTTATCAATAGCCAGGGTAACATCAGTACCAACCTGATCGTACTCTGAAGCTCCTGGGTACAAAGGCCAGCCCAAGAACAGCTCTGCAATGACACATCCCAATGACCACATATCGATTGCTTCACAAAATGGTAAACCGAGGATGATTTCCGGGGCTCTGCAAAGGAACAGGTTAGAAAACATTAGCAACCAGAACGGACCCAGTGACAGTCAAGAAGCTGCTTGCTGTGAACAACCGTAAGTGAACAACAGTCCTACTGTAGGGCTCCGCTGGCTGCTGGCAAAGTATCTGCTATCAAGTATTAGTTGGTGAATATTTATCTTTGCAGAGGAGTTCTCTGGCCCCATTTAGTCAAGAGACAGCCCCACTGAGGCCTTACATTTCACAGCAATTTACAAAGGAGAGAACTGACAGTTTTCATTCGACAGGTGGAAAAATGAGCCACCACTGTCACATTCCAGGCCACCCAGATAAGATCCCCACGGGAGGCTACCAGGCCCAGCTCACTGAGAAATTGCACTGGCTCTGCTACAAAACATCCCCTATTCACCAAGCGCAGTGGGCTTCACAAGCAGCCAACCATTAAATAATCATCATAGGAGTGGTATAAAAGGATTACTAACTTTTTAAACAAATGGATACCATAAAACAGAGAAATGACCTAATTAGATCTATTAGATATAAGACTGTTCCCAGAGGAAGTAGCCAAGAAGCCTTTGCTTTCTAATCTGTCCCAGACACCTGATTAGATTTCCTTTTCTCTTTCAGTTGGAATGGGTAAAAAACGGAGGCAGTCTCACCATATATTTACTGTCTACTTCAGAAGATATGCACTGAAACCCCTCTGCTCAGTGAGTCTCAGCATGAGCCCAGCTGAGGAACCAGACGAGCAGGCAAAAGCTTTGGCTCCAGATCTCCATGAGGATCCCAGGCACACAGAGGAATCATCACTGCTCCTCCCAACTCCTCTGCGCTGGGGCTGCCCCTGTATGGCAGGCAGAATATCTCTCAGGTTCAAGCAGTAGGGATGTCCAAGCTATCATGGAAGATCCCAACTAAGCAAGGATGGTCTCTTAGCTCAGACTTCCACAAGCTGCAGTCCTTAATTTTCCCACCTCAACCCATATTTCCACATGCAGTTCAATGCTAAGACTCCTGTTTTATACAGTGACCAACTAAAGCTTCTCTCCTGCTCTTGTCTTATAAAGCCTCACTTTCTGGAGTCAGGTGATGTAGAGTAGAAAGGAAAACTTTCCTTCCCATCTTACTCTAACTATATTAAAAAAAAAAAAAAAAAAAAAAAAAAAGAATGATAAAAGAAACTATCACCATTTTAAAAACAGTCTGAGGATTTCCTGGGCCCACATGCATATTTTGGGAATGTCTGACGATTGAGCAAATCAAATGTCACTGTCCAGAGCTGGAAACGGGACCTGTGGTACACAGTCTCCCATCTGTCAACAGGATAAGGTCTGACACCACTGAGATCATACTAAGGATTACCAATTGCAGTGGAAAACTTTACGTTTTAATCGTGCCAGTACGCAGTCATGTGAAGACAAGTCTCCAGCTAAGAAACCAAGGAAAATGTTTTTTGTTTGTTTTTTTTTTTCTTCAGAGAAATGAGCAAAGACTGTATAACAAGAACCCATGTCCCACCTTCAGCACTTCCCCAGTTTGGGGTTGATAGGTAATGACAAGAGCCTCAAACTAGCAACAGAGAAGGTAAATATGGAGGGAAAATCTAGGATTTTAAGGTGAGGTTGTTTCATGCCACTCCCACAAAAAAACAAAACAAAACAAAAAAAACACAAAACAAAAAACACAAAAACAACATGCCAGAAACTTAAAAAGCAGCTACTTTTAGCCTTGCTAGGTTCACCTGTGATTGTTCTCATACTCTACTGTTCTGTAGCCCACCATGAAAACTTTGTTCTTACACCAATCTCTACTTAGGAACAAAGGGTTAATTTTTCTCCTTTTCCTCCTATTCCGTCATCCCTGCACACTAGTCGACACCTAGACAAAATGCAGAGAGAAAAAGACAGCTATGGTGACCTGAATCTCATTACTATGTAAATCCTGCATTCAAAGCCATCTGCCTCTCCCTGTCTGCCTTCCACATTGTGAACGAAATGTCCCTGGTCACTAATGAGAGCTCAGCCTCACACCGAACTTCACGTCCCACTATCTTCATGTGGAAGGAGCAGAGGGGTGGACTAGCAGTGGGATATTCCCAATGTGATACTGTCTGGAAACCACCCCATTCGTAAAACACGCATGCACTGCTGTCATATGCAGCACACAGCCCCTTCCCTCTCCCCACACTTGTGCTGCCAACACCTCCAGACCCCTGTAAGAAGGGCTGACCTAGAATTTGAGATTCTGAAATTTCTAATCTTTTTATCTTGAGTCTTCATCTGTACAGTGGGTTTCTCTTAAAGCTCCAGTTCCTGAAGTATAGCAATTCAGACAGAATTTCTTTTCCACGTTAAAAAAAAAAAAAAAAAAGAAGTTGTTTTGCATCTCCACTGTTGGGAAGGAAAGCACAGAACATCCATATGGTTTAGACATATAAAAAGCAACTTAAAAGAATGACATTCCTTACATTAAACCTGACCTATCATTGTGGAGAGGGGAGGTGGTGATATATTTTTATTTTATTTTACCTTTTTGAAACCTGGTATTCATCATACTCCACCAAGCCTAAGCATTAGTTGTAATCATTAGCCATTCAGTCCCAGAGTACCAATGGCGATTTTGGAACAGCGAACAATGAGAACACCAGACCTGGGGCCTTATGTACACCAATTTACCAGTCATTAGAACACCAAGAGGAAGACAGGGATCACAAACCATGGAGGCTTCCAGACTTTCACTGAGTGGAAATGTCCTCTTTGTCATGTGTAGGAGAGCTGAAGTCATCCCAGAAGGAGCGAAGTTGCAGTCCAGCAGCAGTTATTGATTGTGCCAAGCTTTTTGGTGGAAGAAGTTACATGTTCTGCAATGAAACAGCTTGTCCACTGATAAAAAGTCTTCCGAACCTCTGTCAGGTGAATACTGTTTTGTATGCCAAGTTATGGATGCACAGGTCCTTCTGCTTATACACCTTTATCAAATACAAGGAACTCCCACCTTTCTTAACAAACACATACGCTGATTTTTTGAAACAAGGTGAGATCTTAACGCCATCCACACATTCTGGCACAGATTTCCATGGACAACCTTTTCCTTTAATTAACACCTGAAGCCTGTTGTTTAAAGACTGATTTTCCTTTATCGGGTTTAGATGTGTCACCTCTCACTTCATGTTCACATGGATTGGCCTAAAGGTGAAAACAGATGCTCCTGAATCACCTTTCTTTTTAGCAGAAAGTATTTTTATCTCTTTGCCTTATTCTCCTTTGTTTGCCTTCCTTCTGAATGAAGCAGCTTCAGGTTTCTCAGCTTTCCATCCCTCGCACGTTTAGACCTCTTCCATCATCTGACTCTACATAAAGCTCCTCTTCCTAACACGACCGCTTGGAGACAGGCTGAACAAAACTAAACAGATTTAAACACAAGGATATTCCCCAGACTTATTTTATGCTATTTGCAGAATGCTTTTGCATTCCAGTCTTCCCTGAACATAGTATTTTGTTTGCCTTTGGAATGACACTCGGCATTTCAACAGATGTTTTATCTGGGAGCTCCTCTGAGACACACAGTCCTTTCCTTCAGGGGAACTACAGTTAATTTAGGACACAGAATTATGTAGAAATAGTTTGTTTTTCCTCTTCATATGTTTACCGCCTTTCAGTGTTGCACTGATCTGGAATAACATCGTCTGTAATCTAGATCAAGTCCCTGAAATGTTTCCTGCAGCCTAACCTTAACAATTCTGTGGTGTCCGCACACTTCAGCACTTCACCGCTGGTCCCCCAATTTGCACAGATAATTAATGTATTAAATAACTCTGGTCCCGAAATGTGCACATAAGCCGTTCCACAATTGACCCTTTTATTCCTAAAAGCACTCAGATTTAACTTGGCTGCTTTAAGAATGGTGTAATTTTCTTTTCCATAGGGAAGGAAAATAGTTTTGTGTCTTAGGCAGTTCTTATGTGGGATTCCTCCGTTCTGCAGCTGGTAACAATATATCACAGGGTAAAGTACTCTATTAAATAAAGTGTGCACATCAGAGTATTGCAATTATAAATCCAAATTCACACGGCAGTAAGTTCTCCCAAGCAGCATTGTGTGGTTTACACTGCCTTCAACAGACCTCTTCATGGCTGCAGGGTGAAGCGCTTCCCTCCTTGATAACACTGCTTGTTTTAAACACAGACTCGCCACACTGTTCAGTTTTGGTGGTGACCTTGTTTCCGACCACGCAAAGGCAACTCACTGCCAGATACCTTGGTATGTGCAGGCGGTTCATCTGCAGCACCCTCAGCATTAATCTCAGCCTCCCGTATGAGGCACAGAGGGAAAACAAAACTTCACCTCTTCTGTCCTTACTCTCCTGTGAGCTGTCTTCAATGTCTCAATAAAATGCGCTCCTGTGTGGCATGCAGGCATGCACAGCCTGGTCTACATCTCACATGTACCTCACTAGTATAGACCAAAGTTAGAAAACACAACGAAGCTGGGAAAGTAAACAGCCCCCATGAGAGACCAAATCTCAGAATCATAGACATGTTTAGCTTGGAGGAGACCTGTGTAGGCCAGCAGGTCCCTCTTTAGGGCTACCCTACAGCAGATTGCCCAGCACCACATACGGATGGCTTTTTAAAGATGCCCAAGGATGGAGACTGCACAGCCTCTCTAGACGACCTAGCCTAACTTAGTCACCTGAAAAGCGTTTACTGACTTTCATGTAGAATCTCCTGCATTTCAGTTTGTGCCCACTGCTAAGTGGACACCACTGGAAAGAGCCTGGTTCCAATCCCTTTGGTCCCTATCTTCAGTTGAGTTTCACCCTGAGAATCAGCCAGTCCATCCCCACTTCTCAGAGCTCTGCCTCTTTTCCACACAGAATTACTGCCCTGGACAGAAAAAGTGACCTGCTCCTAAGCTCAGTTCTGTGTTCAGCAAGTCCCTTATCACTTGGAACAGAGCTTGAAGGTGCACATGTTCTCCAGGGAGCTGCTGGTGTTGGCACAGAACACACATCTCCTCTCCAACCACACCCAATGCATGAGGGCCCCCACAGGTTCCCAAAGACAGAAGCACAATCATTTACTTGCACCGCACACATGACCCCATCCTGCTTGCAGGCCTACTGCTAGCAGAGTATTTACTTTAGCAACCCAGCTTTGTGGCAGGGTAATTTCATTGTCTGGTGTTTCTGTCAGGAAAATTAATTACCAGTCTAGCTCACCGACTTTTTCACCCACACATCACAGGGCACTAAAAACAAATGCCAAAAAATTCATTTTCACAGACGCAGGCTCAAAGAGCTGGGCTCTTTCTGAATTTTAAAACTGTCCTGCTCAGGGATAATTCATCACCTTCTGGGAGGGCCCCATAGCTGAGCATCACTCAACATAGGCCTTCATACGCAAGTATACATGTCAGAAAAAAAAAAAACAACCCCAAACCAGGTACTGGCTGGCACCTTCATCACGTCTGCTCTTTGCCTTCATGGTGATGTCTGTGGAAGGAGGCTGCAGGCAGCTGTTGGCAGTACAGACAAACCTATAGTGATGCTGTGTTGGCAAAGCCGCCCACCTTCTACCTGTTAGTTACTCCTGTCAATGCCTGAACTTCTGGAAGCTGTCACATCTCCATCCAGAAAACTCTATTCAGGGGAGGCACAAGTTTGATACGTCAGTGTGAGTGAGCTCTTGCTGACCAGTTGTGTGCACAGGCCTCGCACCTCTGGGATTTGGCCAGCAGCTCCAGGAGAGCACTGCCTGGCACCTGCCCGTGCCATAGGACAGATAGCAGTGAGGCCATGAACACTACACACACATACAGCTACCACATAATGGTAGTGCGTCTTGAAATCATGGGGCTCCATCCTCCTCCAAACTACATCCTTTATTTGGCATCTTTATGGAGTTTTCTTCATATCTGCAGACTTGACCTTCTGCATTTTGTGAAAGTATCTTTTTTATTGCAATACACCATAACATGCACCCTCAGCCCTGAGTTCAAGGAGGTAGAGTACATGACTCCTTTTCTGGTCCCTCATTATGTTTCAGACCCTAAATGACTTCTTACTACAGGAATGTAGAAGACATGCTGTACTGGGAGCCAAAGGTTAACACTAGCTTTTTCCATCCCGGAGGCATTGAAAGCCACATTATCTGGGGCCCTGGACAACCTGATCTAGAGGGTGGTAACCCTGACAGGAATTCCCTGAAGGGAATTGGAGCTGGATGGGCTTTAAGGTCCCTTCCAAACAATGCCATTCTATGATTCCTCTCACTGCTTCACCTCTCACATTAACACCGTGTATTTCACAGATCAGACACAAATGCAAACAGTTTCTGGAAAGGACTAGGGGATATCCAGAATGACTTCCCAAGCCATCAGATCACCAGCACAACCACCACTAGAGGGTAGCTCCAATGCTGCATTGCTTGCAGTGCCCTTGCCCACCCCTCAATATTCATTTGCAACACATCAAAAAATATCTGTATCAGCTCAAAGGACTGTATCCACTCAGCCTTCAGAGATGGTTTATATTACAGGACACAAATATAAACTAGTGGCTGGCAGCAAGTGAGGTACAGCAGGGGTTTATTCCAGGACCCATCTTGCTTAACATCTTTATCACTGGCCCAGAGCAGGAGGTATAGCGCAGTCTCATCCAGTCTGTGGGTGACACCAAACAGAGGGAGCCTTGTGACGTGCACCACAGGAAAAGGAGATGTCAGGTATAAACTGAAACAGAGAAGGATCCCACTGCAGAGAAGGAAAACATCTCCACTGAGCAGATAAGTAACTATGAGTACAGGTTGTGCAATCACCATTCCTGGAGGCTTTCAAGCCTCCGAAAGACAAAGTCCCACTCTGATTGCATACCTGACCGTACCCTGAGTAGTGGGTTGGGCTCAGTGACCTCCTGAGGCTCCTTCTCACCTCATCTACTCTGACTCTGTATGGCACAGTAAGTACATGCTTGCCAACAGCAAGGTGACCCCAATCCTCCCATGTCCAGGCAAAATACTGAATAGCTGGGAGCGTTTCAGGCTGTTCAGGTGCAGGTCCCAGGGCATTTGTATCAAGTGCACACGCAGTTCTTTCTGTCTTTTCAAAATAAAGCAAGTTATACCAGAATTACTTCTGGACTTGAACAGAAAAATTATCATACAAGCTTCAAGAACCTATCATTACTAAGGGCACATTACTTCAGTAGCACATAAATCACAGAAGCAGACTAACCCACCCACTCCTTGACACTATTCATGTTCCACGAGAGCTGACTACAATGGGTGAAAATACTCCAGAGGATTTTGCCAGAGATTCCCAGACCTAGACTGGACCCTGGGAAACCACCCACTCCCTCCCTGCCATGATACAGTGGCATCTGTGCCTATGCCCCTCCTAGTAATCACTCAGCCAGTTTATTTTACAGACCTCCCATGGTGGAGAGACCACAAACCTCACTGTGCCCCACAGGACCTCAGCCCTTGTAATTTTAAGAAATAATACAGCTGTGCATAGCTGACTTGATGTCATGCTTAATTACAACCTGGTGTCAATCTGACATCTATGTAATACATATGGAAAAACATAATTTTATACATCTAACTTCATTTTCCTTATACCCAGTTTACTGCCAGGCTGCATGTCAACCCCCTCTTTCTTCTCTATTTGCCTCAACACATATTCAGTACCTATAAGCTTGTCTTTTTTTCCTCCTTGTTACCTATGTCTCTTCTGTTCTGTCATCTTTTCTGCTCTCTGCATTCACTTCTCATAGATGGAGAAAGATACAGATATCAATAACAGGACTTAGGGGAACTAAAACTTGCGGAGGGTGTCGTGCCACGTGCCTGCAAACACAGCTCCGTGCTGCTACAGGGGCAAGATGGGCTAATACAGATCATGTGCACTCGACTTCAAACATGGGGTTTCATGCCGAGACTGAAATACCCTGCACCCAAATGGAGTCTTGATGCTTGTCATAACTGTCAGTGTGAGGCTCCTGTGAAAATATGCTTGCTTGGGTTAATTCTGGAGGAGTTTCTAGCAAACCACACCAAGCACATGCCATCTTTATCCACCTTTCTTGGGATTAAGGATGGATTCAGCCAGGAACACAGAAGCCTGTTTTCATAAGGGGAGGCGTCGCAGCTGGGAGGATCTGCAGCATCGTTCTTACAGATACACTGCATATATATTCTCAGTTTAGGTTAGGGCCTAACCTCTGGCTCCCTTCAGCAAGAGCAAATGACTGAAGCCTTGAGCTGGAGAAAGCAGGGCAGCTGTCTGCAGAAACCAGACAAAAGATTTAGAAACAGTTGCTTTTTTCTCCTCTCCCATGTCAGGCTGTTTACAGAAACCAAGGGATGAAATTCTGCAGACAAGAACACTGAGAGCAGCCTGTCAGTCTTGGAGGGAGGGAGCAAGGGAGGGTGGGGAGCGTAGGCTTCTTTCAGGATTATGGATCATTGCTAAATTGCTCTATCAATTATTAAACCCATCACTCAAAGCGCAGTAACCAAAATATAGCAGATAAAGCCTTTCTCATCCACTCTCCACCAGCTGCTCTCCTCCTAAAGCCAGAGGGGAAAGAAAATTCCCATACTTTGTATTTCATAAACATCATTTTTCCTCTGCCTTGAAAATAAAAGGTTTTTCGGACAAGATACAGTAGAATTGAGCCTGGGGCAGGAAAATATTAAAAAGGATTTGCCTTTTTGATTAGCAGGCCCAAGGAAAAAGAAAAAAAAAACCACAAAATCTCCCCAAACAGTAGGATTTCTTGGTGCTGAAAGGCTAAAACATTTGCATGTGGATCAACAGGGAGGTACACAGCCATCAGTAGCTGTGTGGTGCCATTTGTATTTGCCATTGGGTAGACCATGGCAGGCTGGATGCTGTCCCAGGAGAGGAAGGGACAAGGCCAAGAGATGTGCCTTTTTGCTGCCAGAGCACTGCAGATGGACATGCCTACATGGAATAAAAGGTGGGTTCAGGCTGGACAGCAGGAAGAAAATTTTTACCATGAAGTTGCCAAATACTGGGGCAGGCTTCCTAGCAAGGCACTTGATGCCCCACGCCTGTCAGTGATCAAGAGGTATTTGGATAGTGCCCTTAATAATACACTTTGACTTTTGGTTATCCCTAAAGTGGTCAGGCTGTTGGACTCATTATCTTTGTAGGTCCCTTCATCTACACTATTCTAATTCTAAAGATGGGAGGGGAACATGACTGAACTGCAGATGGGAGGGCTGTCAAGTGGCTGCCCCTGTCTGTACAACACAGTGTTCCAGCAGCACTGTATGTCCTTGCTGGAGGCTGCGGCTCCAGTTCAGTAAAGCCCTTTACCATATGGGTAACCTGAAGCAAATAGTTCCCTGAGTCCTGGAGAGGGCACTGAATACAGTTAAGTGCACATTTAAATGCTTTGCTGAATTTGAATCCACTGGCAATTCTTCACTGCACTTGAGCTGGAAAACTTAAGAGGCAAAAAAAAAAAAAAAAAAAAAAAAAAAAAAAGCTATTAAGGTCAATAATGGAAAAGAAAGCCAGGTCCTGGTTCAGCCAAGAGACACACTAAGCTTGTCCCAGCCAGATGTGTAGCTTTCTACATCCCTGGAGGAAGCCTGACGGGATAGATCACGACCACATTCATCTCTCTGGATTCAGAAAAGCAGGGCTCTGTGAAGTTCAGAGAAGATGCATGATGCTGAGCACCACGACCATTGCCCCGAGCCACAGCTGCTCCATGTTGACCCAGGAGCTCAGAAACATGCGTGTGGGGTGCTGCAACAGAGCTGCGTCCAATACACTGTGACCCCTGGTTGTTCCCCGAGATAGAGGGGTGGGCAAGGGTTCTCCCAGGTTATGGAAAAAATCAGAGACAAGAAAAATCATAGTTTGAAAACAAAAGCCCTATCCACGCCAGGCAGTGAATGGATGAGCCAGAGTGTATTGGGTGCAGAGATCCCCTGAAGGAGGCATCTGATCAAGAGGGGAAGAATGCCAGTTATGTGCTTCCGTTCATGCCACTGCAATGCAAGCATAATTCTGACTGCTTTCTGACCCACAGTATGCAATTTATGCAAATCCAAGCTGTTCTCGCTTCCCTCAGAGCCAAATGTCCACCAATGCCAGATCTGGCTCGACCTTCTTGTTTTCCTTTTCAAATCTATTGTTTTCACTGTGAATATTTAAGACCTTTTGTTGTTTCTGTTGCGCTCCTTTGAAAATGAAATAATAATTAAAAAATCCCACAGCGCACAGATGCAGTCAGAAGCTGACTCCTTGTCCCCAGCGGCCTCCCAGCCGGCCACTTGCAGCTCCATCCCAATCCCTTATCATTCCAGACCAGAGCCCTGTCACATTTCAGCCAAGTGAAGTTCCTAGGGCCTGATCTGTAACATTCCCCGAGACTTCTGGTCACAGCAAAACAGTGAAAGTTGCACCAAGCTGTATGGTGATTTTACGGGATTAGGCTGACTACAAAGCCAGCTGCCAATATAAGGCTCCAAACAATTTCTACACTGGCAAACAAGGATACAAACCAGACTCTGGCCATGATCCTAAGATTGGCTTCACAGAGGAAGCAGCAGGTCTGAGGCTAAAAGTATCAAATTTCTGCAGCTTTCCTTTATTTTTTTTCTCCTTTAATTATGTCCACTGGCTCCTTTTTTTAATTAAAAAGAAACAAAGACGAAAATAAAGTACTTATCCTGCCTGTCTCTTAGAGAAAGGAGCGCTGTCCTTCACTTATCTCTGAAGAGCCACACAGATTTAATATTATTAGAAGTAGCTACTATTTGTATTTCTGTAGCACGCAGAAGTCCCAGTGGAGACTGGAGCCCCATAATGCTAGACATTAAAAGATGACGTGCTAGAGACTCTGTCTGTTCCAGAGAATTTATGATCTAAAACGACGTGTGGTGACAATGGAACAGATTGGGGAAGCAATTTGCCCAAGATCATATGGAGAGAGCGTAGCAGTGCCAAGAAAAGAAGCGGGGTCCTTGAGAACAGCTAGTAGACCACCTATGAATAGGCCTCCTATTCATGGAATTCGGGAGTAACGGTAATGATAAAGAGTTTTGAAGGGGTTTTCAAAAGAGATGGTATTATTGGGGGTGAGGCAGTTTTGCAGGTAAAATGACCTGTAAATAGCATCCAGCAAAGCAGTATCTGTGTGGGGAATAGTTCATGAAATTGAGAGCCCAGATGAATGGCCCGCTGAGTGCCTATCCTGGGAAGACGTCTGGTCTACAGAAGCCCTGGGTAGGGCCTGGGAATGGCTGCCTACTCACACACCTACGTAGTGGAGGGATGCACAGCTGGGACTGGGCTCCAGCACAGCGCTGGAGCTGGATATTTCTGCTACAGAGAACTAAAAAGTTTCAAATTTAACTCGAGTTCTGTAAGAATAAACATGCACCAGGAAACAAAATGTAAAGCATGTGATAAAAGGGCATAGCACTCAGAAAAACAAAACAACAACAACAAACAAACAACAAAACTCCCCCCAAAACCCCACTCCTCTTTTGTAGAATTAGGGAAGCACGAACCCCTCCAAATTTAACTACTTTTGATTGCATTGATGTTCAGGCTAATATCTGGAAGCTGAACCGAGGCACTACTGCATTAGATGTTGTTGAAACTCTGCCCCCCAAAAGGGTTCCTGTCCTAAAAGACAGATCCCTGGTCACCTTGCAAGACTCAGGGACTCAATGCCCAGCCTTTGCTAAGCTGAGACCTGCACAGAAATGCAACCACCAGCCTGGTGCAGTGGGACAAACTGGGATGTGACACAGTCTAGGCTGCTTGCTGTCCCACTGTGGGTTACCCAAGGAACACAATGTGGGACAGCTTAAGCAAATCTTCATCAAGGGCAAAGGATCGTGGCTACAATCCCAGGCTGCTGTCACACACGGCTCTCCCAAGCCAAGCAGCACACAGACTTCCCTCCAGCTGGCACCTCGCTTGCCCAAGGCTCTGCAGCTCAAACCTGAGCACCACGGGCTCAGAGGATGCACCAGCTTCCCCAGTCTGCGCCCTTCTCACTCCCCAGCCTTCCCTTGGCTTGTCTGCCTGCTTGCCCCAATTATTGCCCTGCACAGACAGTCCTGACTTTACCTGTTGATGCCATACATCTCACAGGACCTAGGCAGAAAAACGGGACATCGGCAAGAAGGAATGCATATGCACATAGAAGGAGCCGCGATGCATGTGGCAGAGCAACATTTCAGAAGGGAGACTTTTAAAATTACAGTCTTTTGCAAAGTAAGATCATTCTTCATTTCAAATCATTACATGGAAAATTCAATTGTTCTCCAGTGTATTTCTGTACCAAATCAGGAGACTAAATTCAATCATTAAAGTGTGAAACAGATGAATTTAAATCCATAGTAAGTGCAAATTTCAACACAATTTTAAGTAAGGAGTCGCTCCCAACACCTTCATAACATGTCAACACATAGTCATATATTTGTTTCTGGGACTCTTCAAATCTCTCCTTTTACAGTTTCAGTTTTTTCTTGCCAAAACAAATCCTTAAAGCTACGCCGATGTTCCAAAAAAATATAAACATTTTCGGAATGTTAAAACTTTAGATGGCCACAAGAGAAATTTTGGAGACACAAAACTTGCAGAAAAAATGACATAAAAAATAAACTTTTCCTCCACTTTGCCATGCAAGAGTGGGATTTGGAATGAATCCCGTCTGATTAATTTTAACTTCTAATTTGTCCTTGGATCTCACTGCAGTACGGACGTCATTTCTTAATTTGACTGTTTTGCAAGTAGCCAGGACTGCCCTTGTAAAGGGCGAAGAAATCCCCATATATCAGGAATGGTTTTGGCTGAGGGGACGTTTGGTAATTACTCTGGAGAAATGAATACAACAACCAAAAGGATTTCCCAGGATATGACAGCAAAGATCCACTCTTTTTTGAGAGAAAGGTCTCCCTTATTTATACATTCATATCGTCTACTATCATGACTGCCTGCAACCATTTAGCCCTCTACGTCAAGTGTGCAGTTCAAGAACATTTCCTGGCATTCTTCACATTTTTGTATGTGTTGCAATTTTATCTGGTGTACATTACATGCTTCCCTCTGAAATGCCTGAACCAAACCATCTTCCTCCTGAAAAGTAGTTCGGGGTTCAGAAGCCTCACTGCAACTCTCAGAAACGTGATCACTTCAGGACTGCATTAGAAATTAAAAGCAACAGAGGAGTTTGTGATTTGAGAGATAAAACCAGAGAAAGTGACTGAATCATAGAATCATAGAATGGCCTGGGTTGAAAAGGACCACAATGATCATCTGGTTTAAATCCCCCTGCTATGTGCAGGGTCGCCAGCCACCAGACCAGGCTGCCCAGAGCCACATCCAGCCTGGCCTTGATGCCTCCAGGGATGGGACATCCACAGCCTCCTTGGGCAACCTGTGCCAGTGTGTCACCACTCTCTGAAAAGCTTTCTCTTAATATCTAACTTAAACCTCCCCTATCTTAGTTTAAAACCGTTCCCCCTTACGCTATCACTGTCCACCCTTGTAAACAATTGTATCCCGTCCTGTTTATATGCTCCCTTCAAGTACTGGAAGGCCACAATGAGGTCTCCTCAGATCCTTCGCTTCTCCAACCTAAACAAGCCCAGTTCCCTCAACCTTTCTTCATAAGAGAGGTCCCAGCAGCACTGCTGCAATACAGCGCACTACCGCATGTGGCAGGACTTAGGCCGTAATGACAAGGCTGGTCACGAGTGTTTTGCTGACAAACAAGCCCAGGAAGGGGATAACTGTATTTCCCCTGTTATTCTAAAGAGAGGTTCACAGAAGGGTTAGGGAGAAAACAATGCGGGCCATCGATCAGGCAGACGGCTAACCACGAAAGGTTACCGCGTGTTCCTGCCTCATTTTTCACATTCGTTATCATCCCGCGTCCATCCACCGCCCAGCACTAGAAACAGCCACTGCTTTATGAATTATAGGTTTTGTTTCCTCGTGATGCTGCTGCCCCGCTGAAGGATTGATTCAGCAGCATAACTTTGGCCATCTCCATGGAGAAAGGATGTCCTGCAGGGGCTGAGGCAGGATGGAGGTGGGAGGGCTGCAGGTGCACAGCGCACCACAGGGCAGCAAGGTAGGGGCGTGTGAGGGAAGACTGTTTCCATTCATGAAAGGCTCAGATTTGCTCTTGGATCTTCATCCAACCGAAACAAAATGCCAATATTGCTGAACATACTTAGCACCTCCTGAAGTGCAATCCTACTCTGAACGGTGCCTGTCTAAAAACAGCATCACCAGGCTCCTTGTTTACTGCGTTCTCCCTGATGCCTGATCTGGATTTCTCAGTCTAAAAGAAAAATCACACTTTTTTTCCCCATCTACCAGACCTGCAGACTCAACCAAGGCTTTGAAAGTCACTCTGGACCCATTTCTTGCACATTTATGCCTGCAGATTCAGGCAGGCAAATTAGAGTTACGCAGAGATGGGCAGGGGAAGCGCACGACAATGATTTGAAGACAATGAATTTGCAAGGAACTTGCTCTGTTTCTGCTCCAAGTACAGAATCATGTTCATGATGCAGGGAAGCCTCAGGGTCTTTTTTATACTCTTTATTATTTTGTATTTTTTACTTTAGGGAAACCTAAAATAGTTTCCTTTGAGAGCTTGAACTCTGTAATCTCCATTTCTTCCTTCTGCAGTATTTTTGCACCCATGAATTTCAGTTGTAGAATAGTAGTAAATGTGTCTAAACTAAGGAAAACTTCTGCTGCAGCAACAATAGTAAAAAAATACTTTAGATCTGAGAGATATTTTCTGTTCTTTTTCTGTCCCACCAGAAATTATAGTTAATTCATGCCCTAACAATACTAAAATCCTTATTTCCTAACTGTAAGCAAATCTGGAAAAAAAACGATGTTGACGCAAAATGGAAAAAAAAATATATTGCTGACAAGTGAAAAACCCACACAACAAATGCCACACACTGATACTGAGGTGTGTGTGCTCCCTTGTTTGGGCCCCAGAAAGAAGAAAAGAAGAGAAGAAGAAAGAATTACACTGCAAAAGCCAGTACTAGTAGTTTCAAAAGGAAAGGAAATACAGAATTTCTTTTGAAAAAGAATCCTACAAAGGTGAGAGCTTTTGCAGCTCCTTCGAGGCTCATCCTTATGGAGAGCGAGGTACCAGGAGGACCCAGAAAAACCAAGGAGCTCTCGGCACCCTTCACACAGGCCAGGAGAACCAAAAGCACAGCACTGCTCCCCTCTGAGGCTAACTCACCATATTGACTGTAACCACGTTCAAAATACTCTTAATGCATTTTGAAATGTTTGCCATGGGACCAAAACCACAGAGTATCAGCCATCCCCAGAGTTCCAGCTCTGAGCTGCATCCTCAATGGACAATGAAGAGGATGGTGGAAAAAAGCATAGTGGATCACAGCGCACCTTGGCTCTCACATTCCAGAGGTGTCATACAAAACCTCTCCTCCACGTGCTGAGTTCCAAGCCCTTTCTCTACCCAACTCCCAGTGGCTAGCAGCCCCTGCTGTACTCAGAGGAAGCTTCCCTTAGCGAAGCCCTCAGGAAAGCAGCACAAGATGACTTTTGGCAGATGTCCCAGCTATAGGCACCTCCAGTTCAGCTCTCCATGTCAGCAATAAGACCAACATCTTACCTGGCTTGCCAGCCAAGCAGGGAAACTGGACCAGGAGACAACTGAAGCTTTTGGTTTTGAAAATGCCTGCAAGATCCTAAGGGGCACCAGGAAAAGAAGAGCCCTAATTGTTTTTAAGACAATTTCTAGGAAAATTTGGAGATCTACTTTGTACAGGTTGAACAATGGGAATTTTCTTCCCTTCCAATTAAGTCAATTTACAGTGTTTTCAGGTTGACGAGTTACCCATCAGCTGTGGAATATGCACTGGGGGACATCTCTTGGTTGTTTCTTAATTCCATTATTTATTTACTTGCTAGAGAAACAAAGAACAGCGAGGCGAAGCAAAGCCATGCGATCTGGTGTGGAGCAGCAGCAGCAACAGCAGACCCGCCAGGACTCCAATGGGCCCTCTGAGAATCCAGCTCACTCGCTTGCAGAAAAAACCCTCCTTTCCCACTCTTCCTTGAAGCAGCGAACGAGATGAGGGAATGATTAATTAGCTGATGTTTGTAAAGCCCTTTGAAGATGAAAAGTGTTATTTTTATTTTCAAGTCTCACCAAAGAAAAAAAAATAAATAGAAAATTAAAAGAAGAAGAAGAAAAAAAAAAAAAGGCTACGGGAAGACTCGTGCTTTAACCGAGTGGTTCTGCGAGCAGCAGAATGAAAAGAGCCTGGCTCCCTACGGACCAGGGCCTCAGACTGGAGCTCCCCGTACGGAGCTGCTCTTGCAGCAGCACATTAAGCGGCAAGCTGACACGGCAGCCTTTCCCCCGGGGCATGCATTAACAGGATCTCTGCCCAGCTGCCGATTTTCATGAAACATGTAGGACTTAATGCCATTAAGACCCCTCCCCCTGCATTAAATTTGCTTGAACTAGATTTGAAAGTTAAGGGGAACATAGTGGCAATGTGATCGTGTACATCTTGATTTGTTAGAAAAGCAGACTGAAAGCAAATGAGGAAGACCCTTGGACACAAAAACGCACCGTGCCTGGTTAGACAAACCGGACACCAGGTGGGTTATCCTTTCCTGAGGTACGAACTGCAGAAGTGGTTTATCTGTTTTAAACAATTTGCACCTACGGTTGGAATTTCTTTCTTTCTTTCTTTTTGCAGATTTTGTCCTTTGCTTACTTCCTGTGTTCGTGGCATTCCGAGGATGTGCTTGTGGCACAGGCATGTTGAGGTGTAGGACAAGGATCCTCTGGAGCTGGGGAGCAGCAGGAAGCTTACAAGTGGGTGCCATGCCTCGCGGAGTTGAGAACAGCGAGAAGATGGATGAGGATTGCAGTGCATTAGCAAAGCTGTGCTTAACACCTCAGATGAGGACAATGAGCTGTGACAGGTCAGGCCTGAAGTGACCTGGCAGCACAGACCGAGAAGACTTAGTGTTGTGCAGACCATTAGGACTCTTTCAGCTCTATGCTCTCATCAAAACCTCACAGCCACCAAAAATAAACAGGATGCTAGCTTTGAGTTTTCCTGTTAGATAACATCTGAATATTCATCTTGATGATGATACCTCACATCTCTCTCCAGATAGGTTTGTTCCCCATGACCGGGACCAGCAATACCTGTCCCGAGTCTGCTCTCACCTGTAATTCCTCTTTCTGCTCTAAGCTCAGCACTGCACAAGAGCTGCAAGGTCCTGCTTAAAAACAGCCATCTGGTGAAGGGGCAGGAAGAACCAGTTAAAAACAGACTAGCTCCACCATATGGAGAAAATAATTCAGTTGGGCAGTGTAGGAAGAAGCAAACCCTATTATAATAATTGTGTTGCCAAGCGATGTTGCAAGCTTGTTTTTCCCCTCACAGCTTCTGCACTGATGAAGAACAGAGCTTCCCCCATACCGTGGCACCATCCCCAAAGCAAGACCGAGCTGTTCCCCAGGAGTGCTGTGAAATTACCAGGTCACCACCAACCTCCCCGCAGCAGTAGCTGAGTGTGGGGATAGGAGCATCTCACACTCTAGCCCTTTCTGCTGCTTCCATTCTGAGTGGAAGCACCAAGACTTTGGAAAGAGATCATTTCTCCCTTTTCCCTTTGTTCGCTCACCCACTCTCCCTCCCATCCGTTCCCATGCTGTGGCTCTACACAAAGCTGCATTTATTTCCAGACATGCATGGTTGCACGTCAGCCTTGCAGCTGAAGGTGGACAAGCTCTCTACCACCTCTGGTGGCGTGGAAGGCGGAGTGGGATGCTGCAGACACGATTCCCAGGAAGGCACAGTCCTGCTCCGAGGCCAGTTAACGTATTAGTCATTAATTCTGGATAAAAGGAAAGTTATTTGCGTGGCCTTGCTTAGACAAGACTGAAGTCATCATGCTTCCATCCCCCTCCCTCCACTCTCCTTTAATACCTTATTAATATTGTACGCCAGCACCAGCCAATATGCAAATGGAGCTCTATGCAAATACGGCTCCACGTAAAGACAGCTGCACTTAGCTCAGTGCGTCCTAACGCGACTCCAGAGGAATAGCCAGGGGAAAGCTAAATCATGTAGAAGATGGAGAATGAATGTCTTAACTGCCAGACTTTCAGGGAGAAAGCTGCGTGTGTGTGTCTGTCACAGCAGAGTTTACCAAGTTTTGTAGAGGAGATAAGGTCGTTAATACTCTGCTAAATTACAGGCTGCCAGGAAGCCAAGAGGACCACCCTCCTAAGCATGTAGGGCTCTGTCTTGCAACACCTACTTCTCAGGTGGACGTTAAAGTGTTGCTCCACTCTGCAGAAGCTATACTGTCTACTTTCCTGTTCACTGTTTCTCCATAATTCCACATCAGATATGCTTAGTTTCTAGATAGGAACCTTTATACAGGTTTTCCCCCAAGCACAGTCCTGCAAACAACAGCCGTGAATCTGAAAGTCAATCACTTTCTCTCCCAATCACTGCTACATGCACTGCATTAATTGCTGCTGGTGACCAATAGGTCCCCAGATATGGCACCAATGAGGGGCAGAAGCATTTCTGCTGAGAGTTTTGAAGAAAGACCTAACAGAATGAAAACTTTACTTTAACGCATGTGCTATACAGGCCTTGGAGCAGAGGTTGGTGGAGGATGTCCACGAGAGCTGCTAACTACCATACTTGGCTGCAGTGAAAATGAAATTTCACTTGGCTCTTGCTGCAGGAAGCCAGACAGGAGGTCAGCTATTTGGGTCAGACCCAAGCACTCTGCAGTTCTGTAATTTCTATAGAGAAGTTTCTATAGATGAAACGGTTGGTCTTTCAGAAACTTTAATACCCCTGAGTAAGGCAAGTACACTTTATTACTGCCATTTTTTTTTAGCTGGGAGGACCAAGAGATGTAGGAGATAATTTAAACAAGATCACACAAGCAAACAAACAAATTTCCTTTCTCCCAACTTTGTATGTTAGCCACAAGATCATCTTTAGATAAAAGCATCGGGTTTATTAGTAATTCATTGCAATTGGCGACCTTGCATTAAGAAATATTTAGCTGTAAAAGACAGCTGAGAACGTGTTAAGGTCACCTGGAGCACTTCTTGAGAACAAACAGTCCAAGGAATGCCATTTTTTGTTGAAGAACTATTTGGAGTGAGGTTCCCATCTGGATAGCTCATCTGCTGGAAGTGACAAAGGAACCAGGGCATCTGCCTTGCCCAATAAATACAGAAACAACATGTCCCTGCTCTTGGCATAGGAATCATGAATCTCTGAGGAGCCAGAGCTCAGAAAAATGAAAACCCAAGGCAGAGCAGAAGCACTCCTCGGCATCTCTTCAAGCCAGTGCTGCTTCAGCAATGAGTTGGGGGTAGGATTCAGCTAGGAAAAACAGGACAATCCAGAAGGAATACAGATAACACCCTTGTCCTCAAAGGGTGGTCCAAACTACAATTTCTCTCTGCACATCTCCGCACATTGGGTGTTAGATTTTATACTAACTTTAAAATGTGGGACAGGAGAAGGCTACAAAACAATGCAACAACTGAAATCTTTACAAAGCACTGTTGTAAGTTCAGTGATTTTTGATTCAAGCCCAAAATGCATTACTTCTAACTGCACCCTGTACTATTACCCGATATACTGCTCATTATTGCAGGTAAGATTATAGATCCATGCCTGCTGCCTGGCAGTGCTTTTATTTGGAAATAACCATAGGCAGACATCTGGCATGTAGCAACACATCAGAAAGGGCTTCAACTTTTTTTTTTTTTTTCTTTTTAAATTTAAGTGTGGCCCCTCTTTTAGCACTCTTCCTTCTTTATGTAACTGGGAAAGGGCTGAGGTGAGAAGGATCCCACACAGAAAAAGATCTGGCTTGCAGTGTAGAAGAATGAAAGCACTGCTAGGAAAATAAGAAGACAGCTGGCTTCCACAAAGGGTGCCAGACCTCATGTCTAAAATTAAAGAATCCTATGTTCTGAGGAAAGCTCCTAGTTTTGCCCTTAAGTAGAAAATTAAAAAGCAAGAACTGGAACACACCATGTGATTACTAGCGCCCTATAAAATCTTACACAGGTTGGGAGCCAAATTAAATCCTACACGTCGGTAGTACCTGATTGGTTTTATATTTCACTGGTTTGTTTCAAGGGCTGCATGAATGAAGTTCAGAAAGTTTTGGTTGGCAGCCAGGAGGTGGACCCACCTTACAAAAATAGTTGCATTTGGTAGCGTGGTTATGCAGCCCTGAAGAAGCCAAAGATCAAAGGAGTCATGAGGTCGGTTAAGCCCTTCACCTAGATGTGATCTCTTGACTGTCCAAGAGGGAAAAGAAAAAGGGAAACAGATGTTTCACCCCTGCTTCAACATGGGTCTGCCCACCTTCTCCACCTAGCTACTCACCATATGCGTACCATTCTTGACTAGAGGGAGTCCCAGACTGATGGAGATGGGTAACAAGCTGAGTTCAAGGACAGGCAAATTCAGCATAGCCGCAGGCCAACACCAGTTCTTTGCATCATCTTCAGACCTGGAGTCCCACCTCAATGGAAGAATGGAGGAACAAACCCCAAATACTGATTTAGAGGCTTTGGTTTCCAGGTACATCTCCATTTGGTGGCAAGTGCTGGTGTAGCCCTAAAGCCTGTTCCCACCTCTGTGCCTTCCCTTAGGACAAATGGGCATAAATATTCACTTGGGGGAATACTGAAGCACCATGCAGACAGGGAGATGGTGCTGTTTGGGCAGCCTTTGTCACCTAAGGACACACACATACATGAGAGTGCCCCCAGAAGATAACTGCTGCCTTGGTGAGCACAAAGCCACGCTATCACACACAGGTACACAAAAGTCAAGCCAAAAGAAGGAGCAGAGCAAAGGAGATCAAAGTGGGGGAACAAACCACTGGCCCGCAACTCATTTCTCCTATGGTTCCCACAAGGTGTGCTTGGTGGTTTGGACATAAATCACACTCAAAGGGTATTTTCCCCTAGATGAAAGAAGAAGCCCCAGGAAGCCAACCTGGCAGTGTGGTCGCTGTGTCTAGCTCAACACCGCAATGAGGGGATCGCAAAAGGCTGGCACCTTGTAAAGGACCGTGGACCTGGCACCCTCTGAGGTCCTCACTGTACTGAGATGAGCTTTGCTTTTCATATCAACACATATTAAATTCAGTTCGTTCTTTGAAGAGGGGAGGAAGAAATTGCATCACCTCACCAGTTTCACAGCACTCTGCTCTCACCAACACTACAAGCAAAGTATCTCATGTCCAGATGGCAAAGAACTGCACAGATGGGAAAATGGAGAATTTCTAACTCCTGGTCAGGTAACAATTACAGGGAAAAAACAGCCCTAGCAAACTGCCAATAGGACTTGGGAGAAAATTTTCCTAGTTTGCTTCTGTTTGGGGGAAAAATAAAACAACTGTCTTTCAAATAATTTTGAAAAAAATAGTTTTGCAGTAAGTCTTTCAGTACTGCTGTTGTGCTAGCTAAGGAGACCACCATACCACTTCAGTCTTCCTAGATCTTCATTTTTCTTTAAGACATATTTTCTCTCTGGCTTCAGGCCAAGGCCTGGTATTCCTTTTACTTGGGGGAAATCCTCAGGGAAGTCTGTCACAGTTTTGTCTAGAATTGCGGGTCTTTGCCTGTAAAGATTCATCTCTTCCCATCACTGACTAACACATGAAAACAATCCAGATCCAGTTGTCAGGAATTTTGTAGAATTACAGAATTTCCCAGCTGCAAGAACCTTGGCTGCAACAGGCTGTGAAAATAACCTTCATGCATGATGGGTTGAGCTATGAGAAGCCACCTGAGAATTAATGTATGCTGTTATCAATAATAACGTGAGACTCTAACATTTGTTCCCCACTTTCCCACTTCCCTGCAGAGATGAGGCTGCACAAGGCTTTATTTGCTTATCCGTGACCTCACTTGCAAAAAGTGGGTGCAGACCCTCTCCCTCACTCCCCATCCCGATGAACCCCTGCCCAGCCACCCCCCAGTTCAAAGTCGCTCGAGGCCTTGGTTCTTATCATGAAATGTTCTGCCAAATCAAATGTAAACAAATGACATGCACAGTTGACATGGCAACAAAGCAGCCCTGCACGCAACAGAGGCAGCAGCATTTAACTCTGCTGGGCTGGGCACAAATTTGCAGGAAAGACCAGAACAGCAAGGTAAAAGAAAGTATCTCCACTCCTTCCCCCAGATGCCCAGAGAAATAGATATACAGCACGGCATCCAGGGGTTTGCTGAGAAAATGGACCATCACCTGAATGATGTCTTCAAATTTCTGGGCAGTTTTGGGCAGTGTGAGAAAAACTCTAGTGCAGCACATCTGCTTATATATACTTACAAAGCAGCTCAGCATCTCACATTAATCTTTCCTGTTGAAGACTGATGGCCAGTCTCTCTTTCTGCATGGACATGGCAGGGTCCACCCTTGTGCAAGGGCCATTTGCAGCGGCAGAGCCCAGGCATCCACCATGTATACAGGAGTGATAAAAAGCAGCAAATAGAATGAAAGGGTCATGGAAGGGACACATCAGAATGATCAACTACTATACAGTGTTGTGGCCCTTTTTGCATATACAGAGCTAAAATACAGCCTTGGGCATATATATATTTAATAAAAGGAGTCAGAAAAAAGTCACAACTGCATATTGGCTCACCTTGTCTTGTACAGTTTCATCAGCTCCCATATAGTAAGTTGTATTCAACAAAAGCTTAGTATAAAGGTAGATATTCAACTGCAAGCACTTAGGGGCAGGGACTGCATCCATGTGACCTGATGTTGCTTTTCCCAACATATATCATCATCATCTAATTTTAGATGCCCAGGATAGCTTCATGCTCTGACCTATTAAACTACGCAGGGTGCTGGCAAAGAGCATCCTACTTTTGCTGTGGTGGCAGCACTGTTTCAGAAATGGACGTGTGAACCCCTGTGAAGCATGTAGAGGTTGTAAATTCACTGGGAGACTCAGCACTGCGAAGCGCTACATTTGATTTTCATCTCTGCAAGGAATGTGTGTGATCTCTGAGTGCCTGTCCAGGAGAGCCTAGCAAGGAATACCAAGTCTGCAAGGCAAAGTCCCTTTAAATAAAAGCGGCTGCTGATGTTAAGATAAGCATCCAAGCAGTAAAAATAATGAAGCCGGCTCTTAAATAATGAGTGCTGATGGCCCCCTCTGCTTGCATTCCTAGCCTAATTACTTACATGGTTAGCTCAGCCCTATATGCCTTTCAAATGCTGCCATTTGAAAATAAAAGTTAAATCCACTTGGAGCGAACAGGAACTAATGGGAACTACCATGCACGCACATTTCTGCCAGAGGTGGGGGTCCTGCCACTGGGGCACTTCTCCTTGGTCTGTACTTTCAGCAGGAAAACATGACTTATAAATACCAAATACACAGCCAGCC
The DNA here is from genome assembly GCA_035772895.1 of Perdix hodgsoniae. Classification (NCBI taxonomy): domain Eukaryota; kingdom Metazoa; phylum Chordata; class Aves; order Galliformes; family Phasianidae; genus Perdix; species Perdix hodgsoniae. Next base: position 1,331,077 of record JAPSGF010000038.1, on the reverse strand, counting down.
TACAGACGGAAGAATAGCTCTTTAAAATGGAGGAGCCTGTGGATTGTAAGCTTTGGAGTTAAAATGACCACTCCGGATGGGACATTTGCAGGCTCATATTGAGGTGCTGACAACAGGAAAGGTAGGAGGAGCAGCTCCTGCTGAAGGAGCCATGCTCTTTGGTCACAGCCCTGTTTCTGCCTTTTGCTGGTACCTTGTTTATGCCCATCCAGGTCAAGAGAAGCACCTAGAGGTGTCCTCACACCGTGCACCCATGTGGACAGGCTCTCCATCATATATATATAAGGGTATATGAAGTCCAACCAAGCAGACCTTTAGGGTTCTTCATGCAGCTTCCTAGACTGAACTAGCAGGTTGAGAGGACTTCTCAGAGAAAACAAAAGAAAAAAAAAAAAAGGTAGAATGAGATGGGAATGAATGCAGAACATGGGGCCAGAAGCAGCAGGAAGGAAGACACCCAGATAACAGTCAGGGTAAGTAGGCCAGGCCCCGAGCATAGCACTGCCTGTCACCATGCTGCCACGAGAGGGGACCTGCCAGAGGGAAGACTGCAACTGCAGCTCCCAAGGGCAGCTCCTCGTGGGTCCCTCCAAAGTGCTCTTCCCATTTAGCTTGGCACCAACCGTTTGGCTCCAGAAGCTATCCTGGCAACCAATTCTTTCCTGAAAATTTATCACATGCCTTTATGCAAAGCTGCCAGAATCATTTATAGCTACTTATCTAACAATATCTGCTTTCACTTCAATCATTAAGGAAATAAACAGAGGCTGGAAAAAAAGTCAGTATGAAAAAGGGGCCTCTCCTTTGGAGAAACAGCAACCTAGGTCTATTGGAGAACAGCAACTGCTGCCCTGCCACAGGAACACGCTAATATGACAATAATGATGGATTACAGAAAGCAATTGTTTCTCATAACGATGTCCAATTACTCTTCACACCCAATCAAATCAGTTTTAAGTTGCTCCTCAAGTGAAATAAGCATTTCCACCCTGGAAGGGAAGACAGTGGTTATGTATGTAGATAAATAACTAGAAATCATAGAATCTTTTGAGCTGTAAGGAATCTTTGAAGGTTATCCAGTCCAACTCCGCTGCAATGAACAGGGACACCCACACCTAGATCAGGTGCTCAGAACCCGATCCAGTCTGACCTGGAGTGTCTCCAGGGATGGGGTATCCACTGCCTCTCTGGGAAACCTGTGCCAGTGCTTCTCCGGCCTTACTGTAAAAAAACTTTTTCTTTATATCCAATATAAATCCGCTCTCTTTTAGTTTGTAACCTGATAAAGAATCGGCCCATTCTTTATTACAGCCCCCCATTAGACACTGAAAATCTGCTCTCAGGTCTCCCTGGAGCCTTCTCTTCTCCAGGCTGAACAGCCCCAGCTCTCTCACAGCCTGTCCTCGTAGGGAAGATGCTCCATCCCCAGTATCATTTTTGTGGCCTTCCTCTGCATGTGCTCCAACAAGTCCATGTCTCCTCTGTACTGAGGACTCATCTGGACACAACACTCCAGGCGAGGTCTCAACAGCGCAGTGCAGAGCGGCAGGATCACCATCCTCACCCTGCTGGACACGCTTCTTTTGATGCAGCCCAGGATATCATTGGCTTTCTGGGCTGTGAAGGCACATTGCTGGCTCATGTCCAAACTGCCATCCCCTGGTACCCCCAGGTCCTCTTCAGCCGGGCTGTACTTTATCCTTACATCCCCCAGTTTGTACTGATAGTGGGTGTTGCCATGACCCAGGTGCACTTGGATTTATTGAAACTCACGAGGTCCTGTTGGTCTCACTGATCAAGCCTGTCTAGGTCTCTCTAGACAGCATTCTGTCCCTTGGGCATGTTGACTGCACCTCACAACTTTATGTCATCTGCGAACTTGCTGAGGATGCACTCAATCCCACTTTCAATGTAATTGATGAAGATTTTAAAGAGCACTGGTCCCAATACTGACCCCTGAGGGACACTACTTGTCACCCATCTTCATTCACACACTGAGCCACTGACCACCACTCTCTGGGTGTGATCTCACAGCTAGTTCCTCATCCACTTAACAGTCCACCCACCAAATCCACATCTTTTCAATTTGGAAAGAAGGATGTTACAGGGGACTGTGTCAAAGGCCTTACTAAAGACCAGACAGATGACATCAGTGGCTCTTCCCTTGTTCATTGATGCAGTTACCCCATCATAAAAAGCAACAAGGTTGGTCAGACAGGACCTGTCCTTAATGAAGCCATGGTGGCTATCCCATACCAACTCCCTGTCTTCCATGTGCCTTAGCTTAGCTTCTAGGAGGATCTGCTCCATGACCTTCCCTGGCACCAAGGTGGGGCCAACAGATCAGTAGTTCCCTGGATCATCCTTTCTACAAATGGGAGCTATATTGTCTTTTTTCCAGTCACCAGGGAGTTCACCTGACTGCCACAACTTTTCAAATATCATTATAGTATAGTGGCTTGGCAACTACATCAGCCAATTCCCTCGGGACTCTGGGATGCATCTTACTGAGACCTATAAACTTGGGGATGTTCAATAACCATAGGCTGGTAGTGCAGTCTGCAAGGCCTAGTAGAGAAGAAAGGAGAAAAGGCAGCTTTCTGCCTATGATCTGTGAGAATTTTTTCAAAATCTGTAATTTATCACAAATTGTTTTTATAAGTCTCCGAACGGTTATTTATAATGTTAACAAGCAGTGGGAGGTAAGTCCCCAGATAAAATTCTCTTGTGTACTTCTCCATGACAGGGATGGAAAATATTTTCCCTTAGAAACATAAAGGTTGAACCTCAGGAAAACACAAGCAACATCCAAAAGACTGTAAAAGACTGTGAAATGCTCATCAGCAATGGAAGATGTGGTTGCAGGCTGCCTCCATCCCAACCCACAGGCGCTCACCCCAAGATGTGGGGAGGGCAATGAGGGCTTGACTCAGCTGCACATGGAACCCTGCAGGATGAAGGCTCCTGGCTGCAAGGTGCTAGGGACTGTGCTAGGCCTTCGGTAAGCAAAGCACCAGCTGTATATCCATGTTCTGGGATAGATAGTGAGCTCACTGCAAGCAATGCCCTTCTCTAGCTCCAGTTTTCCTGCACTGAACAACCCCTGCATGCCCCTACTCATTGCAAGAATGGATACCAAGGCTGACCTGAAAATTATTTTTCTTTTACAGCCAAGCTATGAAATAAATGGCTTGGTGGAATCCAGAATAACTCCCTTAGCCCTTTTCTCACAGCTCCTCACAAATTTCATACCTCAAAAAAGCCCCTGTGGCCAGCTGGAAGCTCAGACATGAAATGCAGTCGATAATGAAGATGTGCCTCTACTTCCAGCACGCAATTCGTTAGGAGCAGAGTGAAGGGGAGGGCAAAGAGGGGGATATCAAACACAGCTCATACAGTGTTCAAAATTACTCTATGAACCAGGAGTCCGGTTCTGGGGAATATGAGCAGTAAATTGCTGAGTGGCTTTCTAATCTAATTATTTCCCTTGCAATTCAAATTATTTTCCAATTAAAACCAAGCTAATACATTCTGAAATGTAAATCAGACTCCATTACCTTTTTTAATTGCAACGCCTATACTATTCCCCTTTTCCCTTTAATTGATAAAAGTCGGGGGAGATTTCCATACATTCTTCTGTAGTCCTGTAGGGCTATTTCTCACAGGTCTTGCTGCTCTCACCATCCCTCACTTCCACCACAGAGGAGGATGATGTCTTTGCGTAAGGAAAGCACAAAAGATTCCAGAACGAGGCAGAGGAACAGCTCTTTGCCTAGCAGGAAAGTCTCGCTGTTGCAGGAGCACAAAGGCGGGGACAAAAGGAGCCCATCAGGTGCCAGCTGTCATCTCAGAAACACAGTGTTTGTCCACGCAATGGCACAGAGCAGCGAACCCAGCGCGGTACACACCATGAGTTCCTGCAGCTTCAGTTCTCTTGCACTCAATGTCTGCATTCTTCCAAAAGAAGAAGAGGAAATAAGTACAGAACATTTTGTCCATCAAGCCAGCCCAGGTCAGATATAAATACAAAAAGAACAAGCAAAGAAGCCTCTTCCGTAAAGGGAGGCTATTTTCAATTTAGGCAGGGCTCTGTCCAGACTGACAACTTCTGAATAAACTCGCAGCGTCTAGATTACTTCCCTTTTCTTCCTGATTTACTGAAGTTGAGGGCAGACATAGTCTGCAGGATTAATATATCTCACGTACTGTGCTCTCCTCCTTCTTCCTGAGTTTCTTGCAAGTATAGATACCAACTCTTTTACCTTCACATGGAGGGAGAAGCCTCCCATCCTTGAGTGCAATTCCCTATCCTGCCAAAATGCATCCATGACTTCTGCTGATCAGCTTTGTGCTCCACGTATGTATCAGGCACAGCTTTTGTATGCAGCTTTTACAAAGAGGAACACAAAGCCAGGACTGGCACACACTGAGGTGACACAGGTTCGTGCAGGGCACGTCTGCATCAGGAAGGCTGGAGGCAGCTCCCAGAACCTGGTTCCACTGAGCTGAAGGCCCCTGGAAATGCAGATGAACCTCACGGACTATGCAGGGTTTCATGCGAGTCCAGTAAAGGTAGCTGGTTACACAATGATGGACTGCACTCTTTTCCCCTTCCTGAATCAGAAATATGAATTAAGAGGGGAAAAAAAAAACAACAACAAAAAAACACAGTGGGGCCCATTCAAACTGTTACTGTTTTTCACAAACACTAGAACTTACTCCAGCATTAATGGAATAAACTAACAGTGACTGCAGTTGTGAAAAGGCTTGCCCCGATTCCAGAAGGCTCCTAGTCCAAATGGTGTGGATTTGTACTTTGCACAGTCACACTCAAAAGAGAACTACACTTCTCCTTCCAAACACCTCTCCAAATATCTCTCTTCTGTTGTTTAACTTTCCACCATTACTTCTGCCATGCTCTGGGAATTCTCAAAATTCGCCTTCTCTGTCTCATTCTCTATCTGCTTTTCCCACAGTTTGATATCAGTATTTGGATTTCTTTATAGTTGATGTCACTGCAACATACTAGAAAACATTCCAAGAACACAAATTATAATTCATTGCCCTCACACACATGAAGGTCTATGGCATATGATTTTTTTCCTATGGTAGTCCTCAAATGAAGCCTCAGGTGAAAAAAAAATAAATCTATTTAAAGTATTTCACACTTTTTATAAAATATTTAAGCTATATATTATTCATATGAATTAAGGGAGAGCTAGCCAGGCAGTAAGAATGGAAGATGCTTTTTGAATATGAACTACCAACATCCTTTAAAAAAAAAAAAATTATGGAGAGAGACTTTAAAAACCTGACCATGATGTACATTTTCCATGAAATTATCTCAGTAGGCTGCCATTGATCTTTTATTCTTATAAAAAGATTTTCCGACTTCTACTTTACTTTTTAAGGAAGGGACTGATCAGATCCAAATCTCAGACATGGAAACCCCCAGTTTTGAAGTAGCAGGAGAAAAGATGACAAACATTCAACTGGAGAACATCTTTTTTTGAAGTGTCAAACTTTAACATTTCCTTTACTTATAAATTCATCTTATTTGGAGTAAATTCATCTCCAGCAAAGCACTGACAATTCTAGTAACCTGTCACACTTCAGAGACTAGAGTGATTTTTTATGTTTTTATTAACTCAAAAGTAACCTCCTTAATCATTCAGCTGACGATAATCCACTTTTTCCTTCTCAAACATTTCCAGTGGCTGGTTGCAGCTCTCTATGAAGCAAAGACAGCCCCCAAAGCAGCTATACTCTTTTGCTTTTATTTTTTCTGTTCTAAACTATGCACTGCCTGGTGCTGGTCAACCCAGAGATGAAATAAAAACTTATTTATTGAAATCCCTCCTCTCCAGCCGTTTGCAAAGAGGGGCAGTTTTGCACTTGCTGCGTCTCCCTGGTACCGGCGTGTTCTGTGTTTTCTTGCTTTGATCTTCACAACACCCTCTTACTACAGACAAGCCTCCAGCAGCACAACGAAGTGCGTGGGCATGCTGGCAGGGAGGGCTGGCTTGGTATTCTGCACCTGAGAGCAAGGAGCTCTGAGGAAAAAAAACAGAGCAGGCACGAGCTTCCTTCCTGCCCCAGGGTCCAACTCTGCATCCGGTTCCCATCCTGAGATAGGAGCCATCGTGTTCCTAATTTCTTCCTGCACAGTGTGGGAGGAACCAAAATGCTCTGGGTGGTTGTGCACCAAGACTAGATATCCTTGGGGACAGCACCTGGCTCCCCAGGGCATCACTCTTTAGGCAGGGGATGCCCAAGGGATTGCTTAAAGGAAGAGCTCTGAAGAGCTCTTCTTATAAAGAGCTCACTGAAAATGTAAGGAAATAACAAGATTGAGTTCATCTACATCAGTGCTTCAGTTTGAGCCCATTCGAGACAAACTGCTCTTTTGCTGCACTTGTTGCATGCTCACACTGCAGAGCAGTCATCAGAGTGTTAACAAATATTTACCCACTGAACGAGATCTAGTCCAAAACAGCCTCCCCTAAAAAGGCCAAAAATATGGGTGTCAGATCCCTGGCACCAACCATACTGCTGTACAAATCCCTTCCCACCGGGCCATGCTGATTGATAATGCATGCAGAGCCACCATCGCTTGTGCCCCTGCACCTTCAGCTTGACCTCTGCTGCCATCCTTGAAGAGTAATTTTACAGTTTGTATCTCTCTGCTGACTTCTGGAGCAGAGCAAGTCTCATTGCGCGTTCCTTTAAACAGGGAGGACGGAAGCAAAGGCCTAATTTATCACGGGAACATTGGCTAAGCCAATCAAAGTGTTAAGAAAATTAATTGTAAGGGTTAATACGCATCCATGACAGGCTATCCTGGTAACGACACTTACCTTCCAGACACAAGCAAATTATCAGTTCCCTTCTCTGGAGTAAAGATAAATGTCAGCAGAGATCAACAATCATGTATTATAAATATACAATGCGTAATTTTTTCTCCTGCTGTTTTGAAGCACTGAAACTGCTTTAGATGACAGGCATGAAATATTTAGAAACCATTGGAAGAGAATGTTCTGAATCCTCCTAAACTTTTAACAACTTGCAAATTGTGATATCACCCACAGGACAGCACCAGGCAGGTGTCTGTTGAGCCTGCACAGCCAAATACCAGACCTGCTTGCACCACACCTAGCGGGTAGTGTTTCTACAAAGCAGGCTTTGCAGACACTGTATGTCGCTTTGCTATACCTGGACAGCAGGGTATTAAATGCAAAAGAAAGTTTGCAGAATAACTATCTGCATCCATTCAGTGAAATCTTTCAGAGAACTCTCAGCTCAAGCAGCACTAACTCCTCAAGGCCCAGAGAAGCACAGCCTGTGCAGGAAGGATCTGGTCTATGATAGGCACACATGTGCTAGATGGCAGTTGTTTACTAGGTCATGTTGATTTTGCTTTCAGCTATGTTTTCTTAGGCACCCACGTCTCTTCACGTAGGAGTGCCTCAGAAATTACAAAATATTACTCCCACTCAACATGCACTTGTGTATACATACGCCGGGATTGTGTGTGTATAGCTATAGAAATGCCCACCATAAACAAACATTTGCATCCACTATGAACTTGAAGGAAAGCAAAGAGATTTCTGCAGCTTTCTGCAGCAAAGCACCACAGCTAAGCCAAGGGAGAGCTCCAGCCTCGCCACCACTTGTCCCAGCAGGGTTTGGAGACCCAAACAGTAACGGCTCTGGCGCCCACCCTGGAGCAGAGACCAGGCTCTCCTGTGGGTGGGCTGAGGAGAAAAGGGGGTCTTGCAGCCTATGCCTGCAACGCAGTTCTCTTGCAACTCAGTCTTTTCCCACAGAGGGGCCTCCAAACACATGGCGTACTGCACTCTCCTCCATCCCTCCCATCTTCACTTATCCCTCTGCTAGCAGTGGAGAAGCCCAGTTTCTTGGAAAGCAGCAGGCACTTGCTTCCCAGAGGAATTCCTGCTGAGGAAGTTGAGCCCACTCAAGCCCTTGCCCTCTGCCCGAGCCTCCACCCCAGTGTAGGAAGCTCGCCTTCCTGGAAACGCCTTGGCTATAAATACAGCCCTACGCACAGCCTGACATCTTCCCTACAGCGCAACCCTTCTGCGCACAAAAGCCACCCCAAGGAGAGCCACCCCAGCTCTCGAGCTGTGAAAGAAGACCAGGGGCAGGCAGGGCCCACAGGCAGAGGGCCAGGGCACAGGCCCACACGCAGGCTGGTGAGGCCACAAGAAACCACCCCAACCAGCCACCCTTGCCCTGCGCTGCCACAGCCGCTGCCACGCTGTGTTTGTTTCCTTTGGTAAGCCATGCCTCGCAGAAGCCACTCGGCGGAAGTTATTAAAGCTGCTTTGGTATGGGGAAAATCTCATTAACGTCAGCAAAAGGAGGAAGAGTTCTGAAAAGCTCCCAGCTAATTTGCTTTCTTTTAATTTTCTTGCAATTACAGTAAGCAACGTAGTGCTCTCCCAATAAATGAGTCTTCAGCACCGTGACAGGAGGCGGCTCCCCGAATCAATTCACACTCAGACTTTTAACCCTTCCATAGGTTGCCCAGGAGAGGTGGCTGTGCTGTGCGGTGCCCCTTCCCAGAACAAATAGATTTCCAGCATTTCCAGTCACTTATCCGCATGGTGGAAAATCCCTGTTTTGTCTGTGCCACTTTTTTTTTTTTTTAAAGAAATTTTTTTGCTTTGCAGTCATCCCAGCAGCACCGAGCTGGTACTTCCCACATCCTTTACTTGCTATAAATTCAGTCTCTTACAGTAAACACGGTTCCTAAATGCTGCAATCCAGTTCTTTTCTGAAAGGAGGTTCAGTGTAGCATATCCCACACATGGGCTGATTTTTAAAATTCACTGTGTATGTAATCTATTTTCTCTTCTGCTTCGGAAAGTTGAAGAGCAACAATTCTGTTTCAGACTTCAGCTTATTATTTTTACTTTGCCATTAAAAAAAAGGCAAGGAATAAAATTAAAAATGTTGACAAATGTTTAAGCACGCAGTCAGGAGATTAGTAGGGGGACGGAGTATTTGTTTGCTTTTTTTAAGGAAAAACTGCCCTTTATATGAAGTAAAATTAGATTGATTTTTCCACCACCAAAAATGTTACATTAAAGCCTGACACAAAAATTACAGAGTGGCGGATCTTCAATTAGAGTGGGAAGGGGTATTTTTTGCTAAAAAGAAAAATTTGGAGAAGCAGAATTGCAGAGGGAAGTCGTGTTCCAATCAAAGCCAAATGGCGCCTTTAGATTACTTATCCAAATCAAAACCACTGAAGGTAGTCCAAATAACCCTTGTTATTTGAAGGCTCATTCAGTCATCAATACCCTCTTTTTCCCTTCAATTCTCAGCTGCATACTCATCTAAACGTTAGCTTTCTGTTTTAATTACATTTCTGATTGCCAGGGCTCTAGCCAAAACCTTTACAGTATTAACTCTGCAAATCTCAAAAAAAAATACCCCAAAATAAAGAACAACCTCTCATGGCTTTGTTGTTGTTATTGTTGTTGTTTTGTTTGTTTGTTTTCCCCAGCAGTTATACTGATGTTTTCTACCCATTCCCATGGCACCAGGCAGGGGAGGAAGGGGCAGCTGGAGCCAGCAGAGCTCTTTAGACATTTCAACCTATTTCCTAGTGATCACCTGAAAGGTCCAGAACACTGCAGCACGCTGCTGATCCTCTAGCAGAAATAAACAGTGCATCGAGCTGTATGGAAACCTTCCTGCCTTCACGGTTATCTGAGCCCCCTCCACAAACAACAAATGGCTTACTTGTCTAGAGGACTTCACAAAATGAGAAGAAAAAGCCTCTCCTGGCACATTCTACAATATATCTATATTTTTCTTTCAGAACTCTTAATATTCACTGCAGCATATACTGGAGGAAACAAAAAAGCTGTATTGATAAAAAATTGCACTGCACATGGAAATTAAGTGATTAGTAAATTGCTGTTTGACTGGACCCTCTGCTGAACGCATGTCAACCATGGGAAGCTTCCTGTACCGATTTGCAAATTGTAGAAAAGCTCATTGCTGCCAAAATTCGAAAATAATTAAGTGGGACTTTTGTTGTCTGAGGAAAGAAAAGAGGCAAATGAAGACATTTTTCACTTCTTTATGGGATACTTGATGATAGCAAGCTTCTTGCATGGATAAAACAGTGCCTGCACGATGAAGAATCATGTCTATTAGTACATACGTACCTATACCAACCACTGTACTGAGACATGGCTCTTGCATTATTTATAGCTACTCTACATACTTCCTAATGTATGCATGGACGAGCCATACCGACTACAGGATACTGAAACTGTCTCATTTGTCCAGGCCAGTCACAATCACATAATTAAATGATGGTCGTAAAAAAATGCTTACTCAAACTGAGACACTAGGAGGTTAATTTTCTTGTTTGCTAGACACTTGCTCATACCATATGCAGTGAAATCCAGTGGCGACTGAGATTTTTTGGCACTTCGAAATCAAGAGAACTGAAGTGTGTCCAAAAAAAACCCAACCAACCAAACAAACAAATTAAGAAAAAAAAAAAAAAAGCAATCCAGAAGATTTACCCAGAAAGTCACAGGACAAAATCCATGATGAGCATCCCATCAGAAGTCACAATCAGGAACCATACACCAGCTCATGTTTTCCTCCTGGCTACAGAGGAATGAAACCACCACAGACAGAGCTTTTCCTTTCCATTCACCAGTGCTCCATCCTCAAAGACGACAGCATCTTAAAGCTAACCCTGTTTGGCCATGGACACCAAACAAACACGTCTTTCTTTAGGAAAGTCCCCTTGTTGCCACTCCTTCCTTTTCAGGACCCAGAGTTTCTCAGCTGACAGGAACATTAGAAAACCCATTCTGTCATACAGCCAGAAATTTCTGCTCTCGTTCAAAACACTGAGCTCGCTGTGCTCCAACAAAGCAGTGTTCAAAATAAGCGTTGGCATGTGCATTTATGTGAAATGACTGAATGGCCCTGCAGGTTGATAAAAGGTTCTGGAGTCTTTCACATAAAACTAAAGTCACTGGTTTGAATCTGACCTGTATCAGTGGTGTCTGAAACTGGCTACAGCTGGAAGGCTGTTGGCATCCTGTCTAACAGGGCTGGTAGTATCAGCTTAATTCCTGGAAGACAAATACACTCGCTGTGCTGGTAGCTTGCACAGAGAGGTCAAGCCTCAACAAGGAATGAATTTCAGACTTCCTTCCCGTGTATGCTCTTTGTCCTGCCAAGGCAGCCTTAGGCAGTGGCTGGTAGGCTCTTAAGGCCAGTGAGTACAAGGTCTTTCGCAGATTGTAATACTCCTACTAGATCTAATTGAAAATATTCTCCACATTACTATTCGATACACTTTCCTAAACCATCTACCACAGCGCTGTAAATCAAGGCCTACAGATGATGCTGACGTCTCCAAGAGAACATGCTGGAAGAGTCCATCCCTCCCACACCATACAATAAAACCCTGCTCACATTAAATCTGAAGATTATCCCTGAAGAAATGCAAAAAATAAAATCCATCCATCTGTAATCTGCCCTTCCCCCATCTCCCAAGACCACAAACAATTCTGAGTTCCCCAGGCAGCTCAGCATCAGCAAACTCAATCCCCCACAAAAAGAAAAACATGGGTGCACAAATTCCCCATCCCCTTTGTTCACACACAAACACTTCATCACTTGGGCAAGGCAAGAACTCATCCTCGATGCTATACCTCCCTCTGAAACTCAGCTCTGAGACCAAAGGTCTCTGACCAGGTCACAGCAGGAGCAAAATGAGGTGGGGAAAACCCAATTTTAAAGTGATATCAAACTAAAGCACAGTTCAGATCAAATCTCATTTTGCTGAGATGTTCAGACCTCCTATTGGCACTCAAACTACTCTGGTTTTAGCCCGCAGTAGAGCAGCACACTGACCACCTTAAAAATCTTACTCATCTGATGAAAAGTGCTCCCTAGACCCTACTTGCTAAGAAGTGCCGAGCTGCTCATCAGCCCTTATCAAAATCACAGAGAAATAAAGAGTGATCCTCCCAGTGTGAGTCACTAGCTTTGCCCCTTCCTCACAGAGCAAACTGCTGGCTCGCTCCTGTTCACACAGCCCTGCACATGCTCAATAACACCATTGATTTTGTTTGTGCAGGCAGAGAGAATCCAATTTTAAAAAGCCACATTGATTCCCACCCATTAAAAACAGAGCAAGCTGCAGTATTTGCTAAATGGATAGAAAAAGACTGGGGTCAGAGTGGAGGGGTGGGAATAATGTCATTACTATGAGCTCCTTCTGAAGGACAGTTACAGAAATAGACCATAAAATAGTAACAGTTTGACTTTACATTATTTGCTGCAGTTTCTAAATTACAAAAATAATAATTCAGTGATGAGAGAATATCCCAGCACAGAGAAGAAAATGCAAAACCAAAGGCATCCAAGAGCATGTAGCTGCGATTAGTTGATTTGCAGCATGGAAACAAACACACCATGAGCGAGTACAGATAGAGGCACTGAGACAGCAGCACTTAGTATCTGCAAGGGCCCTGTCTGCTTTTCAGTTCTTTGTTTTCACACATTAAACAAACAGAGCCATTGCACAGGTCACCGAGGACCTTCCTTCTGCAACTGTGGTCCCAGCTGCACTGCAGACAAAAACTATTATTATTCTCTAACGGCTGCACCTTTTGGACAATGATTCAGTGTTTCCTCCCCCCCCCCACCCCCTTTTGTGCAGCACCACTTTGTCTTTTGCTTCATTTTATAGTTTTATTCGCACACTCTTGAAATCTTCATGCACTGACTAAACATCAGTGAGTGGGGGAATCTCACAGCAGGCAGCCAAGCAGGCCCTGTGGACATATGGGTGCTGCCCCCACAGCAGCAAGGGACATATCACCCCAAATCTGGGAACAGGAGCTACAGAGAGCCCCAGTGTAGGGAAGCCACGTCTTGATGATGGCCAGCAAACAATGTGACGGCTGTGCTTCAGTCAGGTGCCATGTGCCACCAGGCCACAGCACGGAGCAGTCAATAATTTCCTCAGCTTCAGTCCCACAACCTGAGCAGGCAAGTGCTTGCTAGTGCCAGTGAGGCTTTCATAATTGGTCTCAGCTTGTTAGTTGTAACACACCTTGGTGTTGAGTAACCACCTACAAACACCATCGGCCATTCCCTACATAAGGAGGGTTAGCATGATTATTAAATACACACTTTTGTGGGCTGGTGCTGGACAACAGAGCCTTTAAACTCCCAGTCAGTCAAGGCCTTGTCCTAAAGTCTCACACCAGCATCAGGCCTTGCAGCAGCCACAACCATCTCCTGCCCTTTCCACCTCACTATGGCTCTACAGTGTCTTGCGCCTCTCTCCCTGTTGCCGAGGCCAGGTAGCCACCACCAAGCCACTCAGCTTGCCAAAGCTATGGCAACTGAGAGCATGGCTGCCATTTCCAAGCATTATGAGATGTCCCCTAGCGCCTGACCACATCACTGGCAGAAAGCGACGACAGCAAGTCTGACAATACAACACAGCTTGAAGCATAACCTTAAGCCAACACAAGGCAAGTGATACAGAATGAAAACACACTGTTCCTAGTGAGGAATGGAAGCATCCAACAATTTGGATCCCCATGAGGAAGAAAATAAGCACCTGCCAGGAGGCAAAAAGCATGTGGGAAGGGCAACAGAAGTGGCTACTTTGTAAGCTGCCTGAGCCTACCAATGGCTCTGAAGACTTCAACCAGCATTTGCAAGCCTCCTTGTTCCTCCAGTTCTCCACTGTCATACAACGGCTTAGGTTGGAGGGGACATGAACGAACATTTATTTCCAATGCTCCCGCCATAGGTAGAGTTGCCAACTACTTGGTCTTTGCTCACCACTCAATTTGATCTGTGTGAGACAGAAAATCAGGGGCGTTTTCTGCAGGAAAAACAAGCAGCATTCTCTTTTTATGCCCTGTCAGGGCTGCTGCAGCGTCTCCCTTACAAAACCGAGGACTAGAGTTATACGCTGCATACTGGATTCTTGCACCACTTAAAATGCCATTTTGAGGGCAGTAATCATTTACTGTAGCTGCAGGCTAAAGTAAAAGCTATGAGTCTGTCTAGAAGCTAGAGCTTCAGGGCTGCTCAAGAGCACAGAATTTGAGCTGAAAATGAATCTCTTCAAATCCCACGTAAGACCACACTGCAGAATTGGGCTGAGAGGAGCAGTCCACGTGGCTTTATCAGCTGCCTCGAGCAATTCTGGCCTTTGCCATCCAACGCTTTCATCTGAACCAATCTCTCATTCTCTGGGTTTGCTTCTGCTGCTTCTCTCCAACGTTCATTTTGGCTGTCCTTCAGAGCTTGAGAAGGGCATTGAGGTTGCTAGGAAAATGCCCTGACCACTTACAGGTGGGACAAGCACTGCTGCGCTTCCCCAGCTATGGCGCAGATCTATTTAGCTTACCGAGGATGGACTTGAGCCTTCATTCAAGAACCTCACAGCAAGACACCAGCCACTGAAGCCCACAGCTGGCAACTGTGTTGCAAGACCATGCTGCCAGATGCAGCAGAATGATCCTTTTTCAACAAGCCCAGCTATCTCCCTCTGCATGCACAATTCCTCTGATTGCCATACAGGAACACTTTATGCCTGTGACCATCATTCCTCATCTTAACACCAGTTCAGATCATGCTTTAATGCTACCCATGCCTGTGGAAGCCAAGCGGGCAATTCACTCAAGCTTAAGCTTAGTTACATCATAGCTACTGGTGCTGAAAGATAGTTCTCTAAATCCATCACAAATGTTTAAAGTTTACTCCCAGTGGATTTTTATAGACATAAATATACTGATTAAATTCAAGTAAAAATCTGTGGGCTTTTTATTACCTTCTGAAGTAGCCAGGCACATGGACATTCTCCCTGTCTTTTGTATCTGCTTTCTTCCAACTGCACAGTTCAGAGACTTCATACAGATCAGAGGTAAAGTTCAGACTAACACTGACAATTTCATTAAAAAAAAAAAAAAGGGGGATTGTGTTTTCTTATGTTCTTTGCTCTTTTATTGCTATTTTCAAAATGAAGAACAGATCCTATTAAAGTGTAAAGGGCTGAAAAATACAACTCTAAACCTGTCTCTAAACGATACAGGAAACCCAACTTTGTGCCAATCCATTTTTATCATCTCTTTGTGGCCATAACAAAGCTGAGAACAAGAGCTAAACAATAAAGAAAAAGAAAAATAATTTCAACCTTTTTTTTTTCCCCTGAAAGCAACATTGGTGACAATAACAAGAACCCATTGAAAAGACAGAATGTTATCTTCCAACCCAGTTAACATGTCCTTCCTTCTCTCGCACATTTTGTATCTCACACATCAAGCTCTATCTTGACCTCCCTTACAAAGGAACACGTTTGAAACTGACATCTCCATACACGTATCAGCGTAGCTACACGGTCTCCAGCCCATTCTACCTTTTCTCTTCCTTCCCTCACACACCTGCTACGAGGAGATAGTTTATCAAATGAGTGTCTAGAAGAGCTTTACAGGAACAGCAACATTTCATTTGTACTCATGCAACACTCCAGAATCCAGTCCGCTAATTTAAGTTTCTAACAACAGCAGGAGCTATATTTTTTGACAGATAGGTGTATGAGACCTCTATAGTAAACTAGCTTTTTAAATTTAATTTAATTTTTTTTTTTATATATATAGGCCATCACCATTGTTTCCTTTCACCTGCTGAAATCAACTGGCAGTATTTCATCATTAACATTTTAGTAAAGTAACCAGGAAATTTAGCTAGCCTCAGCTGAATCTGTTTATCTTTCAGATTTCATCTGCCTCTCTTAATATTGTTTAGAGAGTCAGGGAGATACTCCATTTTCCTCTTGGATGATTCTTCTGTTTGCAGCCTCCCACTGGCAAGTAAAACATTCGTTAGAGAAAGAAAAATAATCTCCATGTATTTTGCCTAAGACATCAGATCCTACTTCCACGCCCACCACCCTGCTCTTTCTTCCAAGTGCACGGCTTCGCATGGAAGCAACTAGTTGAAGCATGAATTCCAACCATGTCATGTACAAAGAAGGTCATTGGCTCTCCTTCTGCACCCCAGCTGTCATACAGACGTGTGTGCTTCCTTTACAGTCATGTGTACAACTGTACCCACCCTTAACATTTTACTTGAGGGCCTCAGATACAAAAATCTTTGTGTGTGAGGTGCTGTAAACACAACTCCCAGCCTGTGGGAACACTACATAAGTTAAAGGGCAACAGACACCTGGTAGACTGGAGAGGACAAGGAGAAAACATGACTTTGTCCAGCAATATGAGCACCACTGATCTCATTGTAAGACCCACAGTTAAAATATAAGACACCAATTCATTACAGTACCATGCTGTACAGTACCATTCTATTACCAGGGTAACCAAAAAAAGTAGCTAACTTTTGGTTGTATGACTCTGGGAGCACCAACTGCTGGAACAGATGATATTCCCAACTCCCTGACACATCAGCTGTGAGCTTCCTGGGTTTGGGCACTGAGTACATCACCAAGCCTTCTGCAAAGGTACAAGCTCAGTGACTGCACTAAGAAACTTTCAGGACTTTCCATATATCATCAGGCCTGCAGTACTATGCTAGTGCTTGAGAACCTCTGCTTGGAATCAGCTAGAAATTGCAGTACTCAGCAAACAATAAACCAAAATCATGAGAAAGAGTTAACCCAAGTCTTTGAACCACAGTATTTTTGATCCAGATTCATTTCAATCAGATCCAGGTCAAACCTCACAACCATCACCCTCCGAGCACAGCCTTTCACAAGAGGCAACAAGTTTTTAAGTAGGTAAAAGTCTGCTACAACAGATTAATGCTAATGTAAGTCAGCAAACACAAGGATGGATGGGACAGGACCTGCATGTGCACCAAGCAACAATCCAGCATAGTCAGAACAAAATAAAGGCAAAATCTGTCAGTGCAAAATAACTAGTGTCTGTGCAAGTAAAACAATAATTGGGTTGCTCCTGTCCTTCACTAAGGGGAAGGCAGAGGGCAAGCTGCTACTCAGAGACTCACGGTTTGTTTCCCAGCCTACCACAGAAGCAGCACTCTGTCCGGTCTGGAAATTGGCTATCACTGGTTTTGAAGCCTCCAGACAGCAAGGAAACTGAAGCCTCATCTCCTTTCCTCCCCCATCTTTCCTTACACAGGGAATAGTGAATTCTAGGTAATCATTCTCTGTAAAAGGATTTCCCTCTGCCCAATCCCTCTCCAGGTTCCTACTTAAATTTTCCATTTTATTCCTTTCTCCTCACCTTTTACTTATTCCTCTTCGTACTAAGGCTCTCTCAAAGTATAGATATATATGCCTCTATTCTCCTTTTATTCCCTTTTAACGTACCACAGAATAGCCTTTTTATGACCTGGCCTAAAAGGAAAAGGACCTTTTCTTAACCTTCCCACTTGTAGAGATAACATCCAGGGCTGTAACTCAGCGTAAGCCAGGCCACAAGATTAATGCCGTTCGAGCTGAGAACAACTCTCAGCAGCTTGAGAGGTGCTGCCTTTCCCCAGCGTCACCTAGATGAGACAGTTCCCAAGCCTTGCCTGAGGACCAGCCTTTACATTCCAAGTTGAAGAAGCACCGGTGCAGCAACTGCTTCAGCAAGTTAAGATATGACCTTTGGGGACTGAAATGACAGCACTGAAGGGTCTGATGCTGGGGAATGCATAGCTCCCTAGCAATTGTAGAATCTTCAGGTCATTTCTCTCTTTTTGTAATGACTCATTCATTTAGAAGCCATCGTCTGTCACTTTCCTAACCTCACTGCCAATAAGCAGCAGAGCACAAAAACAGTTTCCAATCAGAACATGCTCTTTGGTGTAATCAGCTTTTCAGTCCCACTGTGCAGGGGCCTAAAACTCGTGACTCTAATGACTGCACGGCCGCACTGTACTCAGTAAGCTTCCTCTGTGTCACACTCCAATCTCTTGCCTGCAGTGAGCAAATGTACAGGGGAGATGTTATGGAAGCAGAAGCCTGATAGGATTTAAACATGTGGCACTTGAGCCAAGCATCCCTGAAATCCTGTGCAAACTGTGTTGCTAATGCTGCTTTTCAGATTCGCAAGTGTGGATGATGAATCTCTCTGCTACTAATTCTTATTTTTACTCTCAGAGCACTGATCTCAAGCCAACGGGGCATCACCTCACTGCTTCTCAGCAGCCAGCACTGCTGTCAGCCAGCAGTGCGCCGGCCTCAACAGGCACTGAAACAAGCACAGAGGGACACGGGGAATTGTACCCCATGGTGGGACCATGGTGTTTTCTCCTTCACAGCTGCAGAAGTAAGCAACAGGGAGCAGAGATCAAACAGGACGCCTTCGCCGTACATGCACACACCTGAGGCCAGTGGCTGACAATCCCTGCTCCAGCCCTGCTGACTGTACTGTCACTCACAAGCACCGCTGCAGTAGCAACAGCGTGTCACCGTAGCCAGCCCACAGTCTGAGCACAGGTGTCTTCACCAGAAGACAGCGAGCCTCTTGTGTGGCACACAGATGGAGCCTCAAATGCTACAGCCAGTCGCTGCAGGAGGAGGGTTTTGATTTCTCTTAGGTAAACAGCTCTTTCTAAGTAAAACAAGCTGGCCATTTGTAAGCTCCTTCAGACCTGCCGTGGTACAGTAAATAGGAGTGTAACCTTCATTTCTCTCATCCTTTCACCAGGCTGCAGACTAAAATGGACTTGATACGCTTTCACAGCTTGAAAGAAAAGAAAATAGAAGGCAGGAAATCCTGTGACAGCCTTGTTTCGGCGATAACATGAGAGACGCAGCAGCAGGAGATGATAACAAAACAAAACAGCCCAACTCCCAAAGCACCCATGGGCAACTTCCAGCATGGAGCCTAGGGCCTCCCAGCCCCTTGTGGCCACCATAGCACCTCTGGCAGCAAGCAAAGGGAAGGCACGGATCAGCCCAGGGTCAGGGTTGGGTTAATAAAAAAGATCAGTAGACAGCTGTGCCAGGAGCTGCATTTGAAGCATATATAGTTGTTTCCACACCAGAAAGCGCAGCTCTGAGGCTTCAGCCCTAGGCCTAGGACTGCGTTGTGACATGCTTAAACAGCAGGGGCAGCCTTGGGTAAACGTTCTTCTTTTAGAAGCACATTTGCATTGACCTTCTTTTCCCCGTGTTTTGCTCAGCAGTTCACCTGCTGCTGGAGCCCATCCCCACACCTAAGGCTGTATTCTGTTGCTTTTCCAATGGCCAACAGAGGTAGTAACTTCAGGTGGGGAAGATAAACAGCTGGAAACAAAGAGCTCCTCAGAAACAAACATTCTTGCTGCAAGTCTTTCTAGCAACAACAAACAAGGGAAAAGAAGTGTGGGAAGGGCAGGCTACGGTTAACAGGTGTTCTGAAGCCCAGATTTTAGGGTGCTTGTAGCATCTCTGGCTGCTCCAGCAACTAATGGGGACTGTGGCAGCCAAAGATGTTTTTAATTTTTGGTCTTTTTCTTCATTTCTGCTCAGAGGGACTTTGCAAACTGTTTCCTTGGGCCTGTGAGCTGTGGTATTTCCTTGTGTTGGAGTAAGGCAGAGGTTTTGACTCATCAGGAACTGAGCCCTCATCCAGCTGATGCCAGCCCCATGCTTCCGACCCTCAGACTTGCTTCTGGCTGCCACTTGTCCCCCACTAATGGTGCCTGTGGGTACACAGGTTCCTTCCTTTCCATCACCATGATGAAGCTGATATCTGCAGGAGTAATCGTTGCTGTCACTCCCTAGTCCTTGCTGTATAGGAGCCATTTTGAGGGAGGGCAAAGGGAACAAAAGGAGCCACCTACCACTCAAATGAGATTTTGAATTTTTCACTATTCAGACACAAATAAACCAAAAGGAAGCAGAACAAAACTTCTCCATCTCCTCAGGACACTGGCAACGGGGACAGCAGCTTTGCTTCACTTGGAAAAGCCTTCTGGCAGCATTCCTTGCAAACAGCTCTTTGTTACAGATACTTTTGGAAGTATATAGCTGGGCCTACTTTGTAATTTGATAAATAAATGAACAATGTGGTGGTCCTTCTGACTCCTTTTGGGGCTGTGGCCTCCTCTTGTGTACTGCTAGCATTACATGGCAAAGGGGCAGGTCAAAGCCTTGGACAGAGGAGAGGAGCAGCTACAGCTGCCTGTTCAGAGCAAAAGCCTGGGGAAATAAGGTCTCACCAGAGAAAGCCCTGAGGGCACTCTGGTTGGAAGAGATTGTTGAGGCCAAACTATAGGCTTTTCTGTTTTAAATTAGACTCTAGATAGGGAGTTATTTTGGAATATACAGTGCATGTTTTCTGCTGGATGCATCATGGGCACCCCACCTGTTTACAATCCCTGCTCTGGGTGATTTATACACAGAGGAACTTGGCAAAGAACTACCTTCACTTCTGTAAAACCAAAACCCAACCTGGCCTGGCTACCACAGGGATGGAACAAAGCCAAAACCTTTCAGCTGAGTGTCTGCTTCCTTTGAGTCTTGGTGGTCTGGATACAAAGAAACTGAGATTCAGTTAATCCTGGTGTTCATTTTGGTCCTGAAAAAGCAAATCCCAACTCTAGTGTCCTTGGGAAAGAAGAGAAGGACTGCTTCAAATAGTATAGTTTATAATTTTCTACAGTGTGGAAACCAGTGGCTTCACTCCAGTTCCCAGTGGAAGCTTTTCTCCTGAAACCATCTAGCTGCTGCTAGATGGATAAACAGGGTCAGTAAAACAGTGAATGCTGCAGGTAAGATTGAAGCAGACTGACAGAACAATGAGGCTTCCACAGTTGCAAAAGCAGTCAAGCCTAAAATGGAGATGTTTTTGCAAGTCCAGAATGGCAGAAGATTTTGAAACTTCAGTGCATTAGCACTGTTATACAAGGACTTAACAGATGCCAGTTCACTGAGTAACCTAATGAGCATGGCCTATCCCTCCTGCTATTACTACTGCCTCACTTGAAGAGCAGTTTTAGCCAGAACTATGTGTGTTTGAGTCAGACAGGGAGGAGGTCATGATGCTGCCCAGGGAGCCACCTTGCCAGGCCTGGAAGACCAATACCTGTAATGGCCTGAAGTCTATATGGGGCAGGACAAAGAGGACAGAGCCAGCCAGGCTCCTTACATTCTTCCAGACTACTGCTCATCTAGAAAAGCATGCACAGTACCTGCATAGCCTAACAATTTCATGGCATCACAGTATCATTATGGTTGGAAAAAAAACACTAAGACCCTCTAGTCCAGTCATCAACCCATCATTACCATGTTCACTAACCATGAACCTCAAGCACCACATGTATGTAACACTTCATGCTTGCAAATTTTTTTGCAGTATCTGAAATGGGACCAACAAAGATAACCAACTCCTCAAACTGATACTCAGCTTCACTCCCTGTTATCCAAACATTTCATCAAAGGCAACTTACCTACATAGCAGACATCTCAGCCCATGGCCAGACTTGCCACATACCACAGCTTCTAGAAAACAAGGCACCAAAACTACACTTATCCTTTAACAGTGCAGGGGTGACAGCCATTATTTTAAATCTATAATACTCTGCTAATTCTAAAAGACTTAGATCTCATAGAGTGATTAGTGGGGACATTAATTAGTGAAGTGCAGACATCTATGGGGTGAAACAAAAAAGAAGCAGGAAACGTAACACAATGGCCACCAGGTGTTGGAATGATGGATGTGGGCAAATGAGAGGATCCCACCCTTGGCAGGCAGCCTGCTCTGGGCTTGCTCCCTTTCATCAAATGTTTCTGAAGGAGTTTGCACCTTCAGCAGTTCCTGGGAAACTCACTGTCTCCACCCACAATGAGCTGCAGTCTTCAGACTGCAAATGGCCGTCCTTCACTTATATAGGTGTGGGCTTAGTGCTGGGGATCAAGGAGCACCTGGCACCTCGCCCAAGCACAGCTCTCAGGTAGGCAATAGGGATCCAGTGATCCCAGAAGGGTTTAGCACAGCATGGCCTGCCACTCTTGGGTCACCTACAGTAAGGAGAGAGAGAGGAAGATCTCCCAAGTATCAATTGAAGCGGCAGATCTAGCTACATCCTCTGAGAAACACTAACCAAAGACATTCTGCTGGCCTTTTCTGGTACCTTCTGTTTTACCCTGCCATCTCAACATCACCACGATCCTTCTGGATTGAACTGGCTTTGCCTGATAGAAGTATTCCTGATGTGACAGCAGTACTCCTAATGCTGGGGCATTCAGTGAGGGCTCTCAAGCTGCTCTGGCAATGCAACACAATGTCTCCCCATCACTTTGCTCACAGGAAACCTGGCAGCAGGACTCAGCTTATCTGCAGAGCACTTCACATGGCAGCAACAGCACATGGCTCATGTACAGTCTGCAAGCCCTGGGACTGTTTTAGTTTATGCTGGGCCATGCAGACTGTGGTCAAGAAAGAACAGAAAGTTTATTTAAAGCCAGTTCTGCCTTCCACCTCTGGGAGAAGGAAGTATGCCTATCATTTATAGGAATAGAAAATGTCTTATATTGCCATGAGAATTATCAGGGTCTCACAGAACTTTCCTGATTTGGAAGGACTGGCCATCGCACTCTTGAGAGTAGTGTTAAAAATGGGGAAAGAAAAAGTTGTCACTAATATGTGGGGATATGCAGGACAATCTGGGAATTGCTCCCAAAAGCTCAAAATAAAACACCTCCTCCAGCTGAGAACCAACCTCAGTTATATTCTTTAGCACTCTGCCTAGTCTTTCAGTAAATGTGCAAGTCTCTTTTCTGGCATGCCTGCTTAGAATCTAAGAGGTTTTACTCTCATGAAGCTTTTCCTTCACATTCAGCTTAAATGTGCCATTTCTGGAAGTCATCCCCTTGTCTTTCATACTCTAGTGAGCAAAACAAGTGTAAATTAAACGGAAGACACATGAAATCTTTATAAAGCCCTGTGTTTCCCCTAGCACGAAAGTTCCTTCTCTTTGGAGTAGAATGGATCTTTATTCTATGCCATATTTTTCCCCATCAGAAAATGAAGAATATAAATTTTCCTCATGACTTGAGTTTAGCTTCATCAGCAGCCCCCTGCTGAGCTAATTCATCCCAACAAGATTTTTCTTTTCCCTTTTTAACTTCTTTTTCTCCACTGAGTTGCTGCCCCTTCTCCCCTCCTCCCAACAACTGAGGCACAGAAAGAGTGGAATTAGACAGACAGAACATATTATCCAAGATGCTGCAACTTCAGACCGGGCAGGAATAACATTTAAAATATAAAAAGCAAATTTTATCAAGCCTTTTCCTCCCCAGAGACTGACACAAAAATATTCCTTGTTTGTCGCTGAGAATGAACCATTTTTCTCTTTCATTTCTGCTTTCTGTCACATATTTCATTTTGGCTGCCCCTTCTGCCTTTCAGCTTGGGACCTAGGCTGCTAATGCAGAATCACAGATAACTCAACAACAAAATGCCTGTATTATCTTTTTTTTTTTTCTTTTTTTTTTTCCTACTTGTCTGCCAGGTAATTGCAACCCTAAAAGCTTTAGCATATTTACCACAGAAACATGTCTCTCCTGGAGGATGGGACTGTCATCAGGTAGAATATTTCATTTAATAAGCCTCTTTGGAGGTACAAACTAGGGTTGGGGATTTTTTTCTGGCCTCCTTCAGAGCAAAGGACAAGCAGATAAAAATCAGCTGCTGCAGTGCTACATTGTCAAAGTTCCTGTTCCTGTACAAATTAACTCTTCCCAAGCTCCAAGCTATGGAGTGCTTTGCCACTGGGATGTTTATGAAGTAGGAAAAAGGTCAGATAACAGCTCAGGCTATTTTTTTTTATTATTATTTTTTTTTATTTTGCAAAATACTCTCTATGTATAAAACAGATTTCTGTCCTATTTACAAACAGAGCAACTATCTTGCTTTTTCTATAACCCAGCTGAGGAGCTGTGCGCAATGCCTGGACAAATTTTCATTATATCAGTCATCAGGAAGGATTACATTTTCCTTCTTGTCCCTGTTTCACAAAATTACAGTAACAAAAACAGGACCTGAGCATTTCTAAATTCAGCTGTTCTCTAAAGACAAATGTTTTTTCTTTCTTTCTTCTATTTTCCCTCACACATGGCTGAGCTAACTGTAGAACTCTTTTCTCAGTCCTTAGGATGTCGAACAAAGCTGAGTGATACCAAAGAGAAAGTCTGAGGAGAACATCTATGGACAGAACTTGTGTCCTGGAGTCAAAATGCAAGCAGGAGATCACCTTCCAGAGTTATGAGAAGAGGCTTCCTTGCTGAAACTGTTTTATAGACCAGCTCCATTGATGGAGCTCATTCACACATTTTGCTTTGAGTGCACCTACACAAAACTCAGAAACTCCATCCAAGCACATGACATACCTGCAGTTAAAATCACTAGAAGTGGGAATCATCAGTCTCTGACAGGTTCTCAGTCCAACCCTAGATTGCTGACAATACTCATTCATCCCTACCAACAGCTTCCCACATGGAGAAAAGTGCATTCAGCCCTGCCAGGCTGCCTGATGCAGAGCTGATGTCCAGAGCCAACAAGAATCCTCCTACTAACTTTAGTAAGTTTCACAGCCTGTGTGGAAACTACTCCTTGACAAAGCATCATCCACACCCATACAATTGCTTTCCTGTGTGCCAACCTTGTTTTTGTAAAATCCCTGGTTTCACCGATCAACAAAGGCTGGAAGATACAGCTAACGTATAGATTACTTGGCTTAAGGTCTTCCTGAAACCAAGAACCTACTTGCACTGACTTGGAAAGAAAATGTGAACTCTCCGTAACAAGTGCCTCTTCCAAAAACAGAGAGAAGGAAGTGCAGACAACACCAAAAGACTTCCTAAATTGTAACTCACAAATATTTTTTTTGCAGCAGTCAATATTTTGTGGCTATTTACAAATTGATGACAGTTTTCATTGCAAGTAAACTCCAAGAGTGAATGATATAATTTTCTCTTACCACCAGCAAGCCTTTCTAAGAGCCATTCCAATTCAGGACTAAGGGATGACTCTCATTCATTTACAGCAACGAAGGAAAATTCCTGTAGGTAAAACACTTCACCTAGTAATGTGACTTGAGCCCGGTGTCTTACCTGTAATATCTGGATTGAAGGTAGGTAGAACACACAGCTTTAGACACATGGCTAGCTGATCCGAAGTCTATGACCTTGACCCTATATGGCTGTCGGGATGGATCTACCAACATGATGTTCTCTGGTTTAAGATCAGCATGAATCAGTCCCAAGCTTTTCAACTTCATTAGGGCAGTTGCTACCTGCTGGAGAATTGGTCGAATGTACTTAAGGGGCAAGGGACTGAATTTGTTTTGTTTTAGGAAATCATAGAGGTTCTGCTCTAACATTTCAAAGACCAAGCACGTGTGATTCTTGTGCTGGAAGCACTCATACGCACGGACGAAGTTGTAGTCATCTGCGCTTTCTGTGCTCAGCCGAGCCAGGATGCTCACTTCAATCTGGCCTTGCCGGGCATAGGAAGGATGGTTCTTTAGGATCTTGATGGCCACAATCTCATTAGTGCCACGTTTCCAGCATTTGACTACTTGTCCGAAGGTTCCCCTGCCAAGAAATTCTAACACTTCATACGTGTTGGTCATGGAACAGAGCACCTCATGTTGCACCAGCTGGTAATCCCCTTCACTGTTGGAGCCACTGTTTTTGGAGGTGGCCGTGGAGGTGGTGGCGGTGGCTACAGTGGCCCCACTGGCATTGTTCTGAATCATTGGTGGATGCTCTTCGATGATCTGCACGCTGCTTGTGTTCTCAATCTCCTCACTCTTTCGCTTAAGTCCACATTTTTGGTAGGTGTCCAGAAGGCTCACAGTGCTGCGTCGCATCAGGTTGTGTGGCCCGCCCAGTGTTTGCCCAGACACTGCCACCACACCAGAAGTGCTGTTGGCGGACGTCACCACGATGTGCCCTGTGCTTGCTGGGAAGATGATGGTCTGTTCGTAAGGGATGCTCGGATTGGGGATCTGGAGGGAGGCGTTGACGGCGGCTGCGGCGGCTGCTTGGGAGGACTGTACGTTCTTGCTCTGGCTGTAGACTTTGCTGTGTGTGCCGTACCCAGTCATATCCCAGTTCGAACTCGGCTCTACTTTCAGTTTCTTCACGCTACAGAAGGCACTTGACTGAAGGGTGTGAGGAGAGAAAACTTGCACATGCGAGGCCATACCTGCAATAAAATATCAGAGTGAATCCAGAGTCAATATGCTTTCCCCAGCTTTTTTTTTTTTTTTTTCATTTGTACAGAGGCAATAAGGGAGAATGGGGTACAAATTTTGAATGTAACACATTGCACATGCACAAAAATGAAATTCTTTCAGAATATGTATTCATCACAAATAAAATATTATGCTTTAAAATAAATCATTACTCCCAACTGAACCATACTAGCAAACACCTAGCAAAAAACAAATTCTGCTCTCTTGCTCTGCCCCCTTCCCATTTTTAATAATGAGAACATAAATGTTATTTTTTTTCCCCCTTTGCCTAAGGAGACTCCTATTCCCATTGTCTCCAGGAATACATCTACATCTCTTTTGCTGATGTAAAATACTGCAAAATATTCTGCCTACGGAGGCCAAAACACAAATCCTCAGGCTCCTTCTGTATTAAACAGCTTGGTGGAACTGACCTAAGACGTCTGTTTACTCCCATAAAGCCACTAAGTAGCTTCTGGCTTGTGGAGAGCCGGGATGGGACCAGAAGAGGACACACCATGACAAATGGAGGTGCGCTGGCAAAGCTGAGGAGCCAGGACAGAAGCAGCAGATGATGTCCCAGGTTGCTTGCCAAGTCTGTGTGTGGGAATCGTGTCCAGAGCTTGTTTCTGCTCAGGGACACTGATGATTGAGTTAGACAACATGATCTCTACCACACGCTCTCAGTTGTCTCAGATTTATAAAATTATGTTCATCTATTCTTATGCACAGTGACAACAGCATCGCTGGAAAGCAGATCCCCTGGAAGCGAACAGTGTTGTTAACAATACAAGGTGCAAATTAGCTTGTGGAGGAATCAGGTCCATTTAATTTTTAAGAAAAGAAAAGAACCTCTTTTACTGCATGCTTCTTTGGCTCCAGAAAAGATAATGACCTTCTACACTTTTATTCAAAATAAAAAAAAAGGAAAAAAAAAAATGGGAAAAAGAAACCCTGAGGTGCATTAAAAAGAGCATGGCCAGCAGGTCGAGGGAGGTGATCCTCCCCCTCTACTCTACCCTGGTAAGGCCTCATCTGGAGTACTGTGTCCAGTTCTGGGCTCCCCAGTACAAAAAAGACAGGGATCTCTTGGAAAGAGTCCAGCGGAGAGCCACAAAGATGGTGAAGGGCCTGGAGCATCTCCCCTATGAGGAAAGAAAGGCTAAGTGAACTGGGTCTGTTTAGCCTTGAGAAAAGAAGACTGAGAGGGGACCTGATCAAGGTCTATTAATATCTAAGGTGTGGGGGGCAGAGTGGTGAGGCCAGACTCTTTTCAGCAGTGTGTGGAGACAGGACAAGGGGAAACGGCCAGAAACTGCAGCATAGGAAGTTCTGCACCAATGTGCGCAAGAACTTCTTTACGGTGAGGGTGACGGAGCACTGGAACAGGCTGCCCAGGGAGGTTGTGGAGTTGCCTTCTCTGGAGATATTCAAGACCCACCTCGACACCTACTTGTGCGACCTGGTGTAGGGAGCCTGCTTTGGCAGGGGGGTTGGGCTCGATGATCTCTGGAAGTCCCTTCCAACCCCTGCGATTTTGTGATGCTGTGATTCTGTGAAATCCACCACCTCATAATCAAAGTCAAAATAAAGCATAATTGAGACAATCCTACTGAGAGATCTGGGTTACATTCCACTGAAACAGAAAATGCTCCTATTCAGAAGGTGCTCCACAGAGAAGAGGATGTCTAAGTCCTGACTTGCAGCCAGCTCTCCCTTCTGAGGGCAGGAACAGGGCTGCTGGGGCTAAGTTATCAAGAACTGCACACATCTGTGGGGATTCCTAGGGAAGAAGCCAGTGCTTGGCTGCAGTTAAAGCAAAAGGGCATGCCCTTTGTCAATGAATCGTGGAATTCTTAAGAGTTGGAAGGGACCTTTAAAGGTTATCTATCTAGTCCAACTCCCCTGCAATGAACAGGGACATCCACAGCTAGATCAGGTTGCCCATGGATGAGGGTGGGGTCCCCATGAACCATCCCCACCATCCACGTGGAGCCACCTAGCCATGATGGCACAGCAGGAAGAGTGCTTCCTCCATTCCAGCATCGCCCTTTCATCTGGTTTCACCACAAAAGGCAAAACAACCAACCTTTTTGTCTGTTGCCAGTTTTTCTTCTTAATAAACCAGAACGAATAGGGAAGACAAAGGCAATATGCTGAGCTAGCATTGTTGCTGAATTATTAAGCACAAACATAACCTTGAATTGTTTGCAACTTTAACAAGTTAAAAGCTGAATTAATGCTTCAGCGACAAAAACACAGCAAACTTGGTAATGCACATGGATAGCTCCTTCACACAGGGATTTGACAGTACCAAACTGTCAGCTTCCTTTCATAAAATAAGGCCATTCTCCACTAGCCTGTGTTCTTCTTAAGTTGGTACGGAATCCATACGCACACATACACTCTCATATACATATACACTCATACCAGCAAACACAAACATACGTGCATGCTGCCAAAGCTGGGTGACACAGTCAGGCAAGCATACTCAATTCCAGATGCTGTTTGCTGCGATTTGTATGAATTACCCCCACCTCAACCTACTGAGCAGCAGTTCCCAAGGCCCCTGCCCTGTAAGCACTTTTTCTCATCCCTCCTCTCTGCGGGGCAATGAGGTTGCTGCAAATGCTGAAGCACGCAGCAAACTCAGAGAGACACATCAATATCAGTCAGCCTGTCATCCTGGGCACCACTGTCATATGTGAGTAAGCCAGAGCTGTGTTTGTTTTCCCATAGATTAATCCCATAGATTAGGAAGAGTCATGGTGTTCTTTTTAGTACAGAACCAACCTTTCTGGAGAGCGGGGCTGGCTTGATGTATGTTTTCCCCCTGGACACGAATAATAAAGCAGATGTAATTGGTAACATATTGTGGACCTAACTGAGGTGTAATTTATAGCTTTATGGCTTTCATTTTGTGGTGCACTTGAGCAATATCTCTTCATACAAAGTAAAAAGGGGGAAAAAAAGGGATTGACACAGAAGAAGGAGAGAGTTTCATCTCACAAAGTCCCCTAGAATGACACCAGAAGAACCAATCGCCCCCAAATTAAAGTCTGAGATGTGAAGAGCAGCAGCTGCAACTTTCTTAGTGCTGCTGTAAAAATCAGGATAATAACTACCATTAGGAGACAGAGTTTCAACTGGTGCAAACTGGCAGAGATCCAGTCGATATCAGCTGACGCTAAAAACAAGGTCAGCAGTCACTCAACATCATCAACATCAGACGGCTGCCTGTGCCCTCATTGAAACGAGTTGTTGTTAAGATTTGGTTCCCACATCAACAACAAGCCCCTCGCTGTCCTGCCGCACTGTTTGTGCGGGAACAGGGTATGTTGTTACCCAAAAGCAGGGGATTGGAGAAGGTAGGACAGACATGTGGTTACTGGGAGGGCTGTGGGCTCCACTGCTGCCACTGCCACCCTTGTCAGAGGTCATATATAATCATGAGAAAGATTTTTTTTTCCCCTATGAAAGAAGGATGAAATTTTCTTTCTTCCATCCAAAATGATTTTTGCTAGTCTGAGGTTTAGGGGACATGTCATAAGGAAAATAGCTCGGCTAGCTCTTCAGCATAGTCCGACACCAAGAAATTACAGTCTGATTGGCAGCTTGGTGATGGGAAAGGAAGGCATCTGCAGCTAAGTCATTTTTATTGCAAATCTGCCTGTGCAGCTAATGGGAGAAAAACACAACCTTAAATTTCCCAAGGACATTACCAGACCGTGCTGGTGGCATATTCTTTTTTTTTTTTTTTTTTTTTTTAAATTATCTTTATTCCATAGCAATAGTAGTAAATGTGAGTAACAGTCGGATGGCTTGTTACGGGGATCAAATTCAACAATGCAGCCTTTCAACAAATTACAGCTTAAGACTTTTGATTGAGCAAGGTTTGCCATGACCCAGTGAGGAGATGGGATGGCTGCAGGAGGGCGATGCTTGCTGGTCCAGCCCCATGGCAGTGATGCCCTCAGCATTCCAGAGCTGGCGCTTGGGGAAGGAGAATCCCCACACCCGGGCCCACAGAGCACAGGGCTCAGTTTCATACAGACCCTGCATGTGGTGAGTCTCTGGGCAGGGAGCTGGGCAATGCATTAAATAAAATTGATAGTTCCTTTCTTTAATAAAGAGTTTTAGGGAGCCATTTAAAGCTCTCACACAATTGATAGTGACTGGATTTAATGGGGCCTTCCCCTGTCCTTGATGTGACTTAAGTAACTCCCTGCAGTATCCACATGAGCTGAAGTATGCAGTGTGCAGTGCTGGGATGATGCTAAAATAGACCGAATGACTTTGGTTAAAAGATTTGATTTTTCCTTCTTTCCCAAGAACTCCTCCCACATCAGCTTGCATTTAATAATAATTTAGCAGGTGCTATTTACAATTCAGATGGCCTTCTTCTGCATGTGCACACAAATCTCGCAGCCATCTATCTCACCAGGACTTCCAACAGGTTTCAGGAGAGCAAATGAGATGAAATTCCCTATCCACCCACCTCACCCTAAAGGGCAAAAAATGCACTGGGGGGACTAAAGAAAGAACAGTTTGAAAGTCACCGATGTTTTCTTCTGCTTTACTCGGAGCACTTAGTACTGATTTATACAAGCGGCCTTTGCAGTGGCAGGAGACCCAGCCCCTGCCCTGTATTAAGCAGGCTGTAAGACCTTCTGGAGCACCTACAGAGCTGCCAGTGCACTGTAACCACAGGCTGCTTGCTGACTGCTAGGAAAGCGACAGAGCCTGCTTGAAAAATACTGTAAAAAGCACAAGGCGTGTGTTCAGCATATAAATGATGCGCACAAGATACTCCTGAAATAAATATCTTTCTCCTCTCCCCAGAGAAACGCAAGCCTGAAAACTCATATGCACACTCAGATTACAAAGGCAATGAAAAGGGGATCTGTCAGGTATGCCTAATGTATTGCACCTTCATAATCTCCATGTCTGAAGCACAGTATTCTTCTTCAAGGTGGCCTCTGTGTGGCCTCTTTAGAGTCCCCAGTACCACACACTTCTGGAATTTCCTTCAGATTGACATCCTTCAAGGGTACACAAATTCATTCCCTCATGCTAATAATGTTTGGAGAAGCCTCAAAGAAGAGTTAGCGCCCCGACAGTCTCAGCACCTTCCTGTACTTGGTGAGCAGAAGATGTCTCAAGAGCCTTCGTTCCAGGTGAAAATCCCTCTGCCTTTCTGCTCTACTTTTCCCGGCCTGCAATCAAAAGTGTTTCATCCTAATTAGTAGATTCTTAAATGCTTCAGCAGGGCATAGTGGGTCTCAAAGATGTGACAGAGCCTGCCACCTGCACTGCTCTGGCTTCACGTTGCTCTGAACTGCCACGTTCAATCCACATCCTACAGAAAGGGGAAGAGCACTTTTCGACCCACAGAGTAGCCATAAACGCAATCAAATGATCTATTTGAACAACTCTTTCCTCCTACCTCCCTCCCACCTGCACAGTAGGTCTCACCACAGTGAGATGGCAGGGGAGCACAACCACCTTCACAGCCCTCTATTATCTGCAGCACAACCCTGCTTGCTGTTTCACAGTCTGCACTGCAACTTTCCTACTTAGACAGATAAAAGCTAGCAACAAAGGACCACAGGCCCAGCTAGGCTGCCAGCAAGCACCACCTGGACAGCAGGGTGGGTGGCACCTCGGGGTAGCCTCCAGTGTGGGCATGGGCTGAAGGCTGGTGAGATGGCCTCTCACCCCTCATAGTGCAAGATGTGCACATGCACAGCCCCCACAGGGGCAGCATTTCTTCTCCCAGGACTGTGGCATGGAGACTATGAGGTGGGAGAGCTATGCATACAGGAGCACATCCAGAGCCACAGCACATCCTGTACATAGGGATGGGGCTGCATCACTCCAGTGGGCCCCACGTTGGAAGCTCAAACACAGAGGCTGCTCCAAACAACATCCATCCATTCCCACCACATCTGATCGGTCACTGGACTGCGCTGTGCAAGCTGGATGTGGACTGTGGGCAATTCAGTGAGCCCACTATGCATCTGAAACACCAAGCTCCAGGGAATTAGTGAGCAGAAGCCACTGCTAACCACAGCCCTCCCTCTGAACCATCTGTGCTGTCTTTTATTTTGCCTCTGTAGACCAAAGTCAAGCCCCTGTAATATCAAGGTCTTCAGTGTTCATTCACCACAATCTCACATCTTACCACTACAAACTCCACTCTTCCATATCCACACTAAGCCACAAAGCCCTACTATTAGATCTCTTCTGTTATCTACGTTTCCATCACAATTCTTATTCATCCCTTTGATGTGGGTTCAGGTGCCCATGAGCCTGAGTAACAGTCTGTGGGCTCTTCTGACATATACCTGGGTTTAAGCTTGTGAAAGAAAATCTGAGACAAATATATACACTTAGATTTAAGTCTTTAATTACACTTCGCTGAAGGATTCTGTCGAGGTCACCTCCATCCCCACTTTAATTGTAATAATGACAAGAGATATTATAGATTTCCTCCGCAAATCCTGTGGCTAGTTTATGTTTCCCATTACAGTTAATTAATGACACAGCACCTGAGAACGCAGGTTAAAATATTCCTCACCAGAGGCTCCACTGCCTTGTTATTTCCCCACCAATGCTGCAGCAACTGACCTGACACTGAATTCAAGGCCTTGGTGTGAGAAGGCCCAGCAGTATGGTCCGTACTACCCCAAACTGGGGTGATACCTTCATGGAATGAAGCCCAGCACAATCAGAACAGAGGAAAGCTTTCTCTCCATGAACAGCTCTGTTTTGAGAACCTCACTCTGGGAGCCAGAGGTGGGATGAGGAAGAATGAAAAAGCTCAAGACTGTGGGACTGATGGCAGCTCTGCTTAAAAGCTTTGTCTGTGGAAGACACTGAGGAATTCCTAACACAACACCTTGCCAAAGAAGTTCATCTTCTTGCAGAGGAGCAGGCAGAGGTGAGGCTAGCACGTGGCTCCCAGCTGGGGCTGCAGGCAGGGTGATGGGCCAGCCATCAGTTCACATGCTCAAGGAGCAGGAACATGGTGACATTTGCAACACTGCCCTAAATGACATATGGCAAGCTTCCGTAATCCTCCTCGGCCAGCTCCTCCAGGCGTTCAGAGAAGATGGGAGGGAAAGCTATCGAGGAATGACAGAATCACAGAACATTCCTGAGTTGGAAGGGGCATACAAAGATCACTGAGTTTAAGAAATGCTTTTTGTCTTCCCCACTTTGAAGACAAAATGGTATCAGATGAAACTGACAGCTATTTTGATCTATGTGCCAAGTAGGACTTTTTGGTAACAGCATATATGTTCTGGTCAACCTTCTCCCACCCATCGTATGGCCTCTGTGCAACGAACAGTGGAACAGTAACCACAGCATGTCTACAGAACCTGAAGTTTCCTCTGGAGAGCTCTATAAGATGGACCATGTAGTAAATACATAACTGACCAGGGCTTGCCTTGTACTCCAGCTTAGCATGTATGTAGGCCTATACTTTCAACCTCCAAACAGATCTGTAATATGAGAGTCTCTGGGCTCTTACAATCTCCATCCAGAGATTACTACTTGCTGACAGAGCTGCATCCTGAAAGCAGAACTGGAAATAAGAAGGCTCTCAGTGTGACTCTGCTTTCCAGGCAGCGTGGCTCACATCACTCAGCTGGGTCACTTCAGTTTCCATCCTCAAAACAGGGGGTGACAACATCACCCCATCTTACAAGGGAAACAGAGGACTGGCTTCATTTCCAATCCCAGTTCCCTACTTGGCCATCACCTATATTAGTTCCCGAAAATGGGTGTCGGGGGCCCTAGAAAAGGGACCAAAATGAATCAAGTGTTTCCCTCTGCTGTCCTGCCTTGTGCCCTACTCTCCCACACGGCACTGGCACACTTGCGGCTTCCCTCAACATCTACCTAGTGGGAAGGAGATGTGGTTTTTTTTCCACAGCTGCTGCCTCCCCACCTGGATGAATTCCCACCTGTAAATATTAGCTTTGTAATGTTGATGACTCCAACATAACCGCAGCTCAGTGAAGCCACAGGGAATGGCTGGCACCTCGCAAACTTCACTCGTCAGAAGCAACCCTATTTGTGAAGGCAGGACATGGGCAAGGCTTCTTGGAGTCTCAGCCTGAGCCTCTCAACTCCCACAGGATTTTTTCGTAAGTGTTTCATTTGCAAAGAGGCGACTGCATGACATTCAGTGCTTGCTTTGTTTACGAAATCTGAAACTCAGATCAAGCACTAGCTGGGCTGAAAAGGTCAGTTTGCCTGTTCACAAAGTCCCTCCCTTCGTTTCATTTCCGTCAGGATAAAAACCTGTTGGAGAGAAACAAGCCTCTGGTGAGGTTTGCATGGACTACACAGACCTAGGCTGCTAAGGAAGATGAAGATGCAAGAACAGTAGTGGGGAACCTGGGCAAGGAGCTCTGCTGCATCACAAAATTGAGGTAGACGGATTCAATGATCTCTTGACTATCCCAAAGCCAGGGCTAACTAGCTCACCTCGCTTCTGCTATAACATCTCTTCCTTTCAAATGAGAAAGACCAAAGACATGATTTACAGCACCCTACACTGAGAGCTATGGGGTATTTCAGAAAATTAAAAAAAAAAAAAAAAAAAAAAGGCTACTGCAGATTGATTACTTGACTGGCATTTAAATTAGTTACAACAATTCAGTATATAATCTATCTTCCACAGGGACAGAAACACACATCCATCCAGAAAAAAAAGCCCTTCAGTTCTGAAAGAAAACACACCTTGAGCATTAGTTTTTCAACTTGTCTTCCAGATTTTAGCTTCTCCACTGCTCAAGGCTAAGAAAACCTCCCAAAAGTGAAAACAATGGCTGAACAGTCACAAACCATTTTGCTGTTATCACCGGCTTTTTGCTTTGCATTCTGAATTGAGAGTATGAAACCAAAAATGTATGAAATGGCAAGGGTTGGGCCTCCAGCGCAGCTCAGAAGCAGAAGGGAAGATGTACGTGGTGGGCCTGAGCTGCCAGGCCCAGCCAAAGACTGGTGGGGAAGTACTAGGGTTAGGGTTTGAATGTGAATTCTTTCCTCCTCAAAAACCAATTCAGTCATCTTTTTACTTCAGACAGCATCTGAAAAGTGTAACCCTACAGAAAAGTGTCACTTAATTGTCTCGAGCTCTTCTATGTTGAGAGCACCGCGCAGTTCACAACGAAGAAAGTGACACGGGGCCACGGTGCTCTCCATGACGACACTCAGTGCTAACAAGCGTATCCTTGGGAACCCTTGTCATCATCCAGGAGGCCCAATGATTTATTCTGCTTTATTTGAGGCTGCATTGATCTCTGTCATACAAAACACATGACCACTCTCCAACATACAAGTACACGCTTGCACTTGAACAGCCACAGGACAACCCGTTGTAGGCAACAAATCTCCTTCAAAAGAAACAAATGAAGCTACTCAATTACCTCAAGCAATCCCAAGGTATTTAAATCCCAATCTTCTGGACATCTCCCTGCTTCACTCTGCTGACAGAACCTGCCCCACACTTTTCACATCAGCATTCCCTTTAAGCAAGGTCCAATAGGACAGGGTCAGTTCAGTGTGCAGAGACGAATCATGTCGGGCTAAGGATGGCTAGCCTGGGTGATGCACAAAGCTCTTGCTAACACAGAAAGAAAACTTGATTTAGGCATGGGGATAAACTACATAAAGCACTTCAGATCTTTGAAGAGTAAAGATCCAAGAGCTCAGGAAAGGATATCTGACTTAAGAAAGAAACATATAAGGCCCCTGTGTGTGATGAAGAAGCTCAGGGATACCAGTAACTGCCTACTGCCCTCCATCAAAGCTGTGAAACAGAAGAAATGAAAGGAAGCCATTAAGAGAACAAAAACAATAAAAACCTCTACCTGTACCAGCAGAACTCCCTATCTACCATCAGTCTCTCCCCCAGGTTTCTCTTTTGTGTAGCATATGATTATTTATTGACATATTTATTTACTCAGCTTTACAATGTTTAATGCCATAGCTGTTAGGCTTTTTGCACTAGCAAGACTAAAGAACGATGGAGGAGGAACAAAACTGAACTTGGAGATCCAGTATGACACATAACAAATGCCTTCTGCACAGCATGCTACAGCTGTGATAGGCTAGAAAAGGGGACCGACCTTCAAAAGCAGGGCCCTAGGCTAAGACAGCCCCACCATCAGACTGGCTGTACACATTCCAATCAATAAAAAGCAAACATATGATATTTTTGGTGGAGAGTACAGTGAAAGAGAACCTCTCATTTATGGTCCTATATTTCTGAACTGACATGTCACTATGTACTTTGCAAACAGAGTGTTATCCAATCTCTTCCATAAGCATCTTCTTGGCACTACCACAGCTGTTTTTGCAGCCATGTCCTTTTAACCCACAAAAGCCAACTTCTCCTTTTCATATAGCAAAGAAATTAGAGAACTTGGGCTAGACACAGTGAGACAAGTTCAAAACCATCAATGCAATGCTGATACCACAGCCAAGCTACCTAGTTTCACCTACCGTCTTTGATCAACAGTGAAAACGAAGTCTGGCCAAACTGAGTCACAAGGAAAGAAGAGTTTCTGGGAAAACACTCTCTGTATGAGTTTCTCAGAAGATGAAAATACACTGCTGATTCCATGGATCCAAAAAACAGATCAGTAAGTTCTTGTGGTCAATCACAAGAGCTTTTGATAAATACATGGGAACCTTGGGCTATGTCTTATGTCTAACACAAGAATGACTGGAGAGAAAAACTGCCTAAGATGGACCTGTGTTGCTATAGCAATTATGAGAATCCCAGTAAATGATGAGAGGGAATAACTGCCAGAAACAGCTAAGGGAATTCAGTACCACAAGCCCTGTGAGCATTCATGAGGCCTTGTGCACTCAAAACTCGTGGAAAGCTTTCAAAAACTTTCCAAAAATAAACATCCCTGTGGATGAAGAGACTGGAAACCAGACTCATCAGAAATATAGCAACTAGGGAAAGAATTTCAGTTGGAAGGGGGCCAGCCTACACCCCATTCAAACACCCAATTCATTTGAAGTTTGCAGCACTCCTTCATGGACATAGTCTCTGGATTTGGTTGTTATTCGTATCTGAAAATAGCCACACTTCCCTCTTTAGTCTTCCTGGGCTCATGGGAGACTGCAATGAGTCACCTCAAGAGGACCAGCTGAGTCATCCAGCCAAAGCTTGGGGAGAGATGTGAAATTGGTCATCACATCCACAATTAAAATGTGGATGACGGCAGCTGTCCTAGCAACCAACCGTTCATGAAACAGCATGGGCTAGAGAGCCCGGCCACTACAGCTGTTGTTTTAAGCTAGATAAAAAAAGGTCATAAAAGAAACAAGTACAATGCCAAACAAGCACTGACCATTGGTTCTGCACCTGACGCAAGGCCCTTCTCCATTCAGCTTCCCTACCCCAGTCACATCAGGAAATAGGGAGCTCCTTACCTCAGAAGTTCCCTCCTTCATCTTCCACATCCATGGCAATTTCTAGCTGGTTTTCAGACTTCTACACGGAAGTCCCAGTTCATTTCTTTTCTTTAGCGCATCAACAAATCTCAACAAAAGCTGTTTCAGTACACAACCTACCTGAGGGCCAAATAGCTGTGACCTTTAAAGAACACAGGTTTGTAATTCATTTTGATGTCTATTGTTTTCAGAACAAAAGAGAGCAGGGCAATTGCTTTTGTGTACAGAAAATGTATTTACCTAACAGGCTTTTTATGGTGATCACAGAAGTTTTTTAAGTTCAGTATTCAGGACCTGGGGAGACTGTTAGCTCACTCAGTGTGCACAACCTCAACCTCACATTTCAGCATTCAGCAGATGATGTTAGTCCCAACCTACTGCCCAGCCCAATTGAACATGTATCCCCCAGCTCACACCATCAAGCATGTCTCTGACACACCTGGTGAAAGTGCAGAGTGGAACCTCAAGTTCTACAGCGCCAGCCATATGAGTTTAAAACAGACACATTCATATCAGCGCCTACAAAATCAGTGTCCCACGACACAGAGCTTGTCTTAATCTCTGTTCACATTTATGGTATTCTGACAAAAATAGAAAAAAAAAAGATAAAGCTGAGTGACAAAAAATCACTGGGGGCTATGGAAAGCCCTAATATTAACTATTATGGAAATATTTACTTCACAGAGGAGACAAATAAAAGAGGGAAGATGTAGCTCTACAGCAAAATGAATAATAGGTAGATCTCCAGGGAACATCTGTTCTCCCGTGTTGTCATGGAAGAATAACATTGACTTGAAAGGACTGGAACACATTTCACAGCTGCTCGGGGAAACCCATCTCTGCACAGCTCACCATCGCTCCCTCAAACGCACTGCCAAAGCTGGGTGATCCCAGAGCTTTATGGACAACTCATGGGGCAAGTGAACAGTGCATGGCACTGACGGACTGCACGTGAGATGGCACAAGACTTCCATGAAACTGTTCTGTATTTCCCAATTGTTGATGCCACTCTTGTCTTCTCTCAATCCTTCCCTGCAGTCCAACTCTGAGTTTCAACAAGGCTACAGTGCACCTGTGCCTCCACTCTCAGCCCTCTGCACCTTCTCTCCTTTTCTCTTTATCAAAAAAAGAAAGTAGAGTCAAGTGGTTTGGATGGGCATCAGCAAAGGACCAACAAGCCAGTGTAACATTGGTGCCTTAGGGAAGACAGGTGTCAAACAGCAGAAGGTATAATGGGACATGCTCCTTTACAGGCTCAGCAGTAGAGACACTGAGCTGTTAAAATGAAATGATAACATACCTCCTGCTCTGCAGGGACAGAAAATAAATGTGAAATTGGATCCTTGCAGCACCACTAGATGCCCAAATTGACCCTTGTGCTCCCTGCTCTGCCTGCTCAAAGGAACAGGCTATTCCTGGAGGAGCTCTAAAAAATAAAGTCCAAGCAAGTATTCTGACAACCCCTCATTTCCTGAAGGCATCACAAGCAGCTCAATGAAGCAGCCTCCGCACCTGGCACCCTTGGGTCCCAGCACCAAGGGCTGCTCCCGTACCAGCCATGCACAGTGCAGTAAGTAGAGCATGTGGCTCAGTACATGCAAGCTACAGTGAGCCTGTCAGACTGCGCAAGATGTGAATCACAGGGATTGCCACAACAGCAACACAATGTGCAGCCCTGCAAAACAAACAAAATCTGAAGACATCCCAAAACATAGATTTAAGTAAAAAATTTTTCAGGCAAGCCCTTCAGTGTAACTGTACTGGCAGCTCCAGGAAAGCGGTTATATATATATATATACTTTTCTGACTTGTGATACTTAAGAAATGGTTCCGCATGGGAAAAAGCAAGAGCAACACTCAGGCTCTTCCCATGGGGCATCTGATCCCTGACCAAAAAGACACCTGAGATGCTGGAATTAAGAAAATATTTGTAGCAAAGGCTGCTCACTGTATGCAGAGGTTGCTCAGGGTCTTCTCCAACATAGCAAGAAAATTGGAGAAACAGCAACAGTTCTTCCTGATCATGTGCTACCACAGTCCTCAGTGAACTCACAGGGCTGAAGCATGGAAGTAATTCTGCAAGCACACCTGACTGGTCTCCATGGTGCTCCATCTCCATCCATGCTAGGCCACCAGCAGAAACCATTCTTGAAGGCAGTCAACAAAGACATCTGTGACTAGTAATGAGTGGATGTATATATAAACTTGTATCACTGCAGTAAAGTCAGTGAGGCCGGTGACCATTTCACTGTTCTGTTTTCCTGTTTTTTAATCATCTCTCAGTGTCACGTCTTAGGCTACAGTCTCCCCAGCGCTGGCAGACATGCCTCACCTTCCAGCTTGTGACTGCATGACTGTGACCCAAAGAGTGAATTAGGCAGGCAAAAGCAATGAGGAAAGGCACAAGGCCAGTTTCTTTCTCCTGGAAGACCCCGGCCAGCGAATTCAGCTTTTCCAGGTTAAGACAGTTCCTGCATTAGAAAATATTCTATAAATTCTTCATTTAACTATTCCCCGAAGGCAGACGGCTAGACCCTCCTGCTCCAGGCATGTGGGGTTGTGTCTGAGTTTAAGCATATGAATTGTCTTGACTGACTGCAGCAGGACAACTCATGCATTTAAAGCCAACCACATGTGTAAGCGTTAGCAGGATCAGCACATTAGTCATCTTCCCTTGTTTTCTGCAAGGGGTTCTGAGTAGAAAAAGAGAAACACAAAAAAAACCAAAAACCCCCACAAAACTTGTCGATACAGTTTAGATCCCAGAGTCATACTTGAAGCTAAATTAATTCCCTCTCTCCCACTCTCCCATTTTTAAACTGAGTAATTTTCTACCAGTTAAGTCTGCTGAAGCATTCAACTGATTTAAAAAAGAAATCTTGAGGAAGGGATGGTCTAGGGAACAGATGCTAACTCCACAAGCTACATACTCACAGAAGGCCCATGCAGGCATTCCGCAGGCTCTCCAGTCCTGCATTTTGCCTTGTGGACTTGCCCTTCACTTCTCTCCCCACGACCAGTAGGATGCACATTCAAACACACTCTGTGGACTCACAGAGCTCATTTACTCCTGTGGCACACTGTCCACCTGGAGTGAAAAATCCACTCTGTAACACAACGTTGTTGCTGCGGCCAACGGTGATGTCACAGACCGAGCATTGTGACTTCAGCTGGAGAAAAAGCAGTGGGAACAGATGAACTCCAAAAATAAAGATATTGTTTTGATGTAAACAGCCTTTGCAGCAAGAAAATAGCATTAATAGTTATAAATAGTTTTCTCCAGGCAGAACTCTCAAAGTCCCAAGTAGGCACTGAAAGATTTTTCCTTTTATTTCTGTTAAGAAATGCAGCTGTATTTGCTTTCGAAATAAACGTTTTCTACCCCTTCTTTAATTTTGTTTTTAATACCTTAATGTCTCATCATTGTCCCAGAATAAGCAAACATCATCACTGCAAAGAAACAAACTCAGGAAATAACACTGTGTGTTTCCAACATGCTCCATAAATCCACAGGCAACTTGCAAACGCCGTCTGGATTCCTGGGTGAGTGCTGGTGTTGTTTTTCATAGAAGTCACGTATTAATGCATCTTGAAAAAAAACCTTAGCCCCATTCAGTTGCAACCCTTCCACCTTTACACTGAACACCAGAGGTTATAATTATACCCAGGAGCAGGAATAAATTAAAACAAGTGCTGGTGCCACCTCGTACTCGTTTTCTCAAAGAAAGGTGATCCCTTCTACCGTGTCTTATGCGCTCTGGCCCAACTCAGAACAGATCTGGCTAGTGGCAAAAGGGCAAAGAGCAGGTTTTCATGAGACTTTTTCAGACGTCAGAAATGGAGTAGTGCACTCCGTGCCCCAGCATATAGCAGGTCTTCAGAGGGGTCGTCACCTTCACCACCTCCCTTCCGCTGCCCAGAATCTCTCAGCTCTGGGGCCCTGCAAGCTCTGCAGTGGGAGCAAGGAGGTAGGGTGCGTGCACGTCGTGGCTTACATCCTTACCACCCCTCCATCACAACGGATATTTGCGAAGCAGCAAATCGCAGCAAAGCCAGCATCCTCTCCTGTTCCTCTCCTTACTTCAGCCCTAAGCACAGGCACAGCTGTGAGGTGACTGAAGATGCCCATGCCACTGCTCAGTCTCCTTGTGCTGGCACATGCAGCATAAAGCAGCACTCCAGGACCACAGGCCTCTCACTCCTTGCTCTCAGGGCCCCCAGCTTGAGCAGGATCATCCGCTCCACCCTGACTTCACCTGCATGGCTTCAACAGAGCTGGGCAGGACTGAGAGATCCCACCCAGATCACTTTTGCCATCAGAAATTTGAGGTGAAACGCTGCCCTGTGGAAGTGCAACAAGAGACATGATGAAACAAACACAAAAATAAAACTTTACTCAGAGAGTGGTGAGGCACTGGAAAAGGTCACCCAGGGGAACTGTGGGTGCCCCATCCCTGGAGCTGTTCAAGGTTAGGCTGAATGGGGCCTTGGGCAGCCTGTGCTGGTGGGTGGCAGCCCTGCCCATGGGAGGGGATTGGGACTAGGTGAGCTTTAAGGTCCATTCCAACCTAAGCCATTCTGTCATTCTGTGATACTATAAAGTTATGTACTTAAGTTCAAATGTGTGTCTTTTTCTGGATGAGTCAATAGGAGGGAATGTGAAAGGCATCTGCTATTAAAAAAAAAAAAAGAGGGAGAGAGCAAGTACAAGAAATAGAAAGAGAAACTACAATTGCTTAAAAACAATTGCCTAATGCTTGAACAGCCATAATAACCAGCCAGTACTGGCAAACCAGTGTCAACATCAACAAACCTCTGTGAAAGCTCCCATGCAGAAGGAAAAACACTGTTAGGACCTCATTTATCAGCTTCTCGGGGGACAAAGCAAATAATAAGCAGTCCCTCCCCAGTGTAACCTAACAGCATCATATCTTTACAAAAAAATGATGTTTGAATATTCTTTCTGAAATATACACTTGCTACGTACAGTCAAAATTAAAAGGAAATACAGGGCATTTTTAAG
The DNA here is from genome assembly GCA_035772895.1 of Perdix hodgsoniae. NCBI lineage: Eukaryota > Metazoa > Chordata > Aves > Galliformes > Phasianidae > Perdix > Perdix hodgsoniae. Next base: position 1,288,341 of record JAPSGF010000038.1, on the reverse strand, counting down.
AGAAACTCCATGGGGAAAAGCAACTGTAAAATAACCAAACATCAATTATGAAAGCCACATCAAGAAGACATACATCCTAGTTTGACTCACAATGCAGGCAGAAAGCAAGCAAGATCCTTAACTTGTAACGCTCAGTGAACATGCTCAGATGCTGAAGTGTAACCCTTTAAAATCAGTGTACCTGTGTACCTCTTGTCACATCAGAAATATTTGCTCTCTGCACCCACCCCAGTCACAGCACTGAAGTGTTCAGCTCACCCTTATGCTAAGTCAGTGCAGAAGTAGGTACAGGTCAACTTCTGCTGCAGTGTACATCCCAGTCTCCCAATAGCTTGGTCATCTATAGCGCGATGATGATTTCTACTTAAAACCCTCAACCAGAGCATCTCCTCCCTTGCTGTTGCCCACACACAACTCCAAACTCATAACAGGCTATGGGCAGTGCTATTTCATTTCACCTGAAGAAACACATATGGGTAGAAAGGCAAAATATAAGAAAATGAGCAAAAATAGGGGGGTTTGGGGATGGTTCTGCCAGTGAGTCAGGGTTGGGTCATTTGCCCAAGTTTAACGATGTCAGTCTTGTGTGTGTATGAAAATTTCTCTGGGGCAGAACCCAGCAGAGGGAAAACCCAGAACTGTAAACACCCAGGGTAAAATCAGGAAACCCACAAGACCCACAGCAAAAAGCAAGGGGATGATCCCATCCCTATTTAAAACAACTTTCAAGTCTGCTGGTTTGTGGCATTAATGTTTAATGGTACACAGAGTTATTGTAGCAACATAACACAAACTGAGCACTTGTCACAAGGGAAAAGCGACATCTTGGTTTGTCTGCTTTTATTTCAGCCTTGACTTCTCTTTATCTTGAGGATCCACAAATGCTCCAATTCGCAGTGTCAGGACACAAGGCTTTAGCAGGAATACTCTTCTCTGATGGCACATGGCGGAAGATATTTCCCTGTCTTCCACAAACAACAGCTGCTGATTATTCCTCATGCCCACTCCATGTGACAGACAATTACACAGAAAACAAAACAGGTGAAAGCAAGATTACTTAAAGCTGCTAATCAAGAATGCAAGGCTCAGGAAACTTCAGTTTTATGGCTGCCTGTGCAACCTTCCTTTGTCCTCTTTTTCCTGGGTATTGTGATAGAGCTGTTAATTGCATAATAATTGCAGGTTATTTTTCTACAGGACCTTAGCCTCACCCAGTACACAGGATACACAGTGCTCATTTCGTGAGCAACTTTTCAGTATTTCATCCTCCCTGCATCAGTTGAGGTGTGGCCCCAAGCCTTGTTTACCAGGTACCAGTCAAACTGTTCTGCAGACGGAATTAGTAATTTACTCATGGGCTTTCCTACCATATGCATCATTAGAGTAACTGAATGTTTCACAAACATGAAGGAATGTATTTTCACAATGCCCTCATAAAGTAAGACTCTGCATTATCCATATGGCATGGGCAGGGAATTGAGGCACAGAGAGATTAACATGAAAATCTTCCACTAATTTTAACTGTCTAACTGAAACTCTTAGGTCCCAGTTCTTCAGAGATCTGTTTCTTCTGCTGCAGATGAGGCAACAACAATTTTCTGTAAGGCTTAAAACTTGGCCACGTATGGGGTAATGTTCTTGAAAACTGCAAAAGATGTGCCTCTGATATACAAACTGTAGACATTTCCATGGGGCTGCTAAGGCGAGGATTATCTTCTCATTTATTCAAACATTTTCAGTTTTTAAAATTCAGTGAAAACTTCAGAAAAGTTAGGAGTCTGCTCTTTTCTAACTACTCAGTCTGAGGTTCTCCCTGAAAGAGGAAGGAAGTTGAGCATCAGGCACTGTAGAGAGGAGTGGTCATAAGTTGGATATAGAACAGATGGATGGACAGTTATCACAGGCAGGGACTCTCACATTGCTATCAATCAGTCTTTCCTGATTAATTAAAGGGAGATTCACAAAATCCTAAATAAAGAACCACATGAAAATTTCAGGCAGTGATTCATCTGTGTTAAAAGCAGCAAAGGAGGACAGACAAAAGGACAGACAGACAGACAGACAAAGGAAAATAAAAATCCTTCAATCCATGTTACCATCCTTCTTCAAAGAAATTACAAATTATTTTTAGGGAGATTTCTGTAGTGTAAAATCCAACCTTCTAACTGCTTACTGCATTTGATTGAAATAGAGTGGGACAGCACGCAAACTGGCCGGAGAATTGCTTTCTCCACCACCTTGTGAACATGCAAGCACAACCCCAGGATAACTCCCGATGACGCCTCTTTGCCACCCAAGCTGTATTCCTGGTGAATGATGTTATAAGCTGTCCCTCACCCCTGGCACATACCTCATGCAAACATGAACACAGACCCAGTTTCTCTGTCCTGCACTGAGAACTGTTGCTTTATATCCCCGCTCTTCAGATAGTAATGTTTTCTGACTGCATGAGTATTGACTAATTTAGTATTTTTAATTACAGAGGGATTTACAGCACTGCACTACAGTGCTCTCCTTTATTACACCCACTGTTTCTACTGGATCTGGGTACACTCTACATACAAAGTTGTACATTAGACAAATTACACTGCACATTAAGTAAATCTCTCTAGAAACAGGATTAGAGGAAAAGGGAAATCTTCCCCATTTCTAGTGTATAAATTAATATATTTGAAACCAACATGAAGGAAGCGCTCCATGTCAATTTATGGAAAACAGATAAACATTCTTCACAAGGAATCAAGTTTATGTAGAAGATGCACCCTTTTTCTACTATTTTGCTTAATAAATAAAACAGCTGGTCTGAGGAATCAGGTCAATTGGTGTCTGGAAAAAGCCCCACTAAAGCTGCTATATAACCTAGTTTCTCAAGCTGTATGAGGCATCCTAATTTTGGAGAGGCAGAAGTCCATGAAGAGAAAGCCTGTATGCCTCAGCTTCTGGCACTTTGGAGTTATGGAGTCTACGTATCACAAAATGTAGCAGTAATTGAGGTATGCTGCAGAAAGATAAAGAGCTGGGCTCTGAAGGAGCAAAAAGAAACACACCTGATGCATTCAGACGTATGTGTTAAATATAGTTAGTGATCTTGGGGATCTTGATTTGTGGTCATCCAATACGAGGGAATGGGAAAGAACACGGTTTTCACATGTACTCGGGCTCCCTCCAAGCCAGCCCACACATACGGCTGCCACAGCAGGTGACATCACCTCTCCTCATAGCGCTCCACGGCCATGAGATGTAGTCCCTCCCATATCACATGGGAGCATGTATCCAACAGTGCCAAAAGCCACAGATGGGCTCAGAGCATATTCCAGGCCCTGCAGTGAGCTGTGGCCCCAAGAATGATCCCCACCACGCTCCCTCCTCTTCACCACCACCCTTCTCTGGAGGGCTGCAGATCTTCATAGCCTAGTGGCCAAATAACTGCAACAGGTCCCTCTTAAACACATAGGAGAAGGATGGCAGCAAGGAGCAAAGCACCGCTCTCACAAGGCAAGTCTAAGCCTGACAACGACATACCCTCACTGAAGAGCTCTGGTCACGGCCTGTTCCATGCCCACTGCCAACCTGTCCCTCACCCCCAGCTGCCCTCCCCTGACACAGCTCCATGCTGTTCCCTGTCGCTGTCACACAGAGCAGAGCTCAGCGCTGCCCTCCGCTCCTCGAGGAGCTGCAGCCGCCATCAGGCCTCCCCTCAGCTCCTCTGCTCTGCGCTGAGCAAACCAGGGTCCTCAGCTGCTCCTCACACACCTTGCCCTACAGACCCTTCACAGCCCTTCTTTGGATGCTCTGTAATTACTTTGTGTCCTCATATTGTTGTGCCCCAAAACCGCACCAGTGCTGGAGGGGAAGTCACATAGAGCAGAGCAGAGTGGGACACTTCCCTCCCTTCATCCAACCAGCAGCACTGGGTCCAGGGTATGGTTGGCCCTTTGGGCTGCCAAGGTACACTGCCTTCCACACACATCCTATAGAGACAAAGATGGAGCTAAAATAAAAAGTGACTTTCCTGAGCTTAAACAGCAAGGCAGCAGCAAAACTGGGAAATGAAAGCTCCTGACCCATAACCCTAGGTTTTAGTCTCCTAAATAAGAATTCTCTTTCCTCATTAAACAACTAAGAATGGGAGGAGAGAGAGGAATATTCTGCAAATACATTGAACTTGGCCCTTAGAGGGTAATGATATGAAATACTTCTTTTTTTCCTTCTTACCTCCATTTCCCCTGATAAAGTTACTGTGACTTCAAGGACTATTCTTTTTTACTCGTCTATTTTCACTTAACCTGTCGGCTTGACATCATTTTCCTTCTGCAGCTGGAGACTGCTGTTCCCAAAGAGAAAGATTCCTCCTTTCCTTCAACCTATCTGGTTGTCCTCTCATCACCCTAGGTGGAGATCACTGATTTTTCTATCGCATTGAGAGACACCAAAGTCCTATCTGCTGGTCTCAGCCTGCAGTAAGTGGAAGCCTAAAAGGGCACCCTGGAGGTAAAACCTGGTTGTTCTCTATTAATTTTTAATTTCAATAATGACTCCAGGGAAAGGAAGGAGATATAGGTCAGAGATTTAGGGGGCTGAGTTGTAACTCAGTGTCTTCTTTCTCTCTTTTTTTTCTTCCTCTCTCTTTTTTTTTTTTTCTACCAAATTCAGAATCAGAGGGTTTCCCCTCAGTATTTCTCATTTATTCCTTGAACATTACAGGCATTAGTCAGCAAACTCCTGCTATTTCTTCAGCAAGCCCCTGACACTTGCAGACTGACTAATCCCTCTCTCTGCACACTTTGGCTCCAGTTTCATCTGTTTTTCTCCCATGAAGAATGGGACTCCACATTACCAGTATGGTAGTCACTCCAAGGCACACTCCTACTGCCCCACAGGCCAGTATCATTTGATGCACACAACTGAAGAGCCAGACAGGAGATCACAGCAAGGCCTAGGTTCAGGTCACTTCTTAGCTTAGAGTAGTAGCATCCATAATCAGGGAGCAGTTGTTGCCTAAAGCATAGGAATGTGGAGGATATCAGGAATGAAGATTCAAGTGTCCTGGGATATCTGTTGGCAGCCCAGCATGAGTCACTTTGCCTCCAGGTGCCTTTCCTTCTCATGATGGAGATCCTCTGCCCTTGCTGAGGTATATGATGCCTCAGCACATGCAAGGTCTCTATTTGGCTGCTGAGGCACAAAGACGCCGTGAGTAAAAATACAGCTTCTTGTGACTCAAGGCCACCTCATTACAGCATGACAGAAAGCTCCTGTCTTGCACAAGATGTTCACCCACAGACACCCTCACAGGGGACCTCGTATGTAACTAAGGCTCATGTAGGCACATCCACACACCTGCCCACACTGTGGGTTTGTTACATCCACCTTTCCAGGTGATGCTGACAGCACACAGACCACTCTCCCCCAGCTAGGTCCAACACCCAAAGAGTGCCCTCAGGGTTAGATCATGCCCTCGGGCTACAGCAGGCACTAAGTCCCACCCCAGCAAGAAGGACACACAACCAGAGCACAGCACATCAGTAAGAACTGGTCAGAAGGCTTGCCAACTTGATAGCACACAAGTTCATTCTCTACATGACCCCCACCACCCACCCCACTCCCCCTGGTACCTTGGTGCCCATTCTAGAAGGGTCTTCTGCATCGCCATGTAAGGAGGTAACAAAACAAATCGCTGGCTCCAGTGCCACACTCCCTCCTGGCGGATCTGTTTCTCTCTTCTTAACTGTTTCCAAGTGCCTGACTGTTTTATAATCCCCACTGAGCAGTCCTTTAACTCCTTCCTCACTGAGCCCTTCCACCCTTCCTGGTCTGCACTCTCCTAAAAGGCAGAAAAAGTCCTTTAGGAGGGCTAGGGAGCACAGAAAGCAAAGGAGGGGGCCTGAATCAAAGAAGGAACAACGGAATCAAATAGGATGTACAAAAGAACCAGCACATTACTCATATCCCCAGCCTTCACTTACGCAGACAACTGAGTCTTCTATTAATATTTTTTTTCTTTTTCCTATGGACATTTATGTACAGTAGAGGCTTACTTATTGCTAATCTCCTCTTGCTTATTCATACCATGAGGTCATACGTTTCTGCTGGTAACACAATTTTAAATGACACAGCAGCTCGTTCTTTGAGGTCTGAACTGAAAGCACTTTCTTAGATCATAAGCAAATATGAGTAGATGGCTTCACACCCAGTGTCACCACCACCCCGGTTCAGGCATATTGTACAATCCTAGCAGAACTGAGTGCAGGCATCACTTTGCCACTGAAAGGATCTTGGACATCTCAGCAGGGGCTGCATGGAGGAGCTCAGGCAGGGGGACACAGGACTTTGGAATAGCCCTGAAGCGTACCAGTGAGAGCCACACTTGCTGCTGGTGTGTTAAAAGCTGTGTAATGTACAGCTCTGTTGTGTGTGAGCACAGCACTAAGTGCAGATTATGAGGAGTGGGAGATGCTTGGCCTGAGACATGAGCAGACCCATGGGACACGGCTGCCCACAATAACCACGTCCTGCAGGTTGCTCTGAACCAAGTTATGCTGGTAACACAGTGTGGGGCGGGATGAGTGAAGTGATTCCACAGCTTTGGATTTCACAAGCCTGATGACGTACAAAGTGATGTCACAGAGAACTACGGCGCATACTGTGCTCTTCTGAGAAAATGAATGAAGAAAATGGGGAGGAAAAAAAAGACAGTTTTCATTCCCCTTCCAGTTGGGAACACAGCACCTGCAGCCAGCTTCTGCTCTTCTCTCAAAGCCCATTGCTGCTTTTACCAGAGTCTCGAGGTTACCCTGACAGCTAATACTCAAAAGTTTGTCAAGGTATCGTCTCCCCTGACAAAATGAGCTATTCTGTCACACAAGGCTGGGCTGCAGGGCTTTTAAAAATGGCTCTGCTGATGTTCAAAGAGAGCAGCTTGCTGTGCAGAGGAGTGGTAGAGTTAATAGTAGTAGGATCAGCACAGGCTCCTACCCTGCCATCTGCCTTCAGCTCAGCCAGGCCTTCTGCTGAACAGCCAACACGGGCTGGGGCCACGGGAGTGAGAAGCAACTCACTGACATGAAAGACTGCCTGGGTTAGCTGATTAAGAATAAGATTCAGAGCGCAGGAATCCTGTACAGTGCTGTTACTGACTCAGCCCGGGGATTTCATGGGGATATTTAAGTCCGTTTTTTCCAAAGAAATCTTTTATTTGGAGCAGGTGGGTGTTTGCATGCCTGCCTAAACCAGCCCCAGAAACCAATGATCCTAGAAACAGGGGTCATTTCTGAAATTGCTATGCTTTCTTCTTTGGTCACCCCCTGGTAGAAAGTAGCGATAAATAATATTTAACTGCCTCATTCCCCTGACACATTCAACTCCCTCCCATTTATAAAAGTACATGGAAAATGCAGGAAAGCACACTGGAATGCAGAGGCATCCTCTCACAACTGTGGGTCACTGATCCCCTTCTGCTCATTTTGTGTATTTCTCCTTTTAAGCACTGACCATGGCCAGCTACAGGCTGCTCCTGCACCTCCGGACTGACAGCTGCCTCAAGAGCTTTCCCACTTTTTTCTGCCTTCTCTTAAATAATAGAAAAGGCATTTAAAACCTGCGGATTGCCTCAAAGTAGCAAGTTGCTGACCCGTCTCCAAAGTCTTGCTTGACAGTGCAACCATGAAAAGAAGGGACTCAATCCCCTTGGGGGACAGCTGGGGCAAAACAGCTTTGTAGACCCATAACAAAATGCTGAGATAATCTCTGATATCGTACCACTCCATGGTGATTTGCTACGGCAGTCTAATGGACTGCTCTGATTAACCTCCAAATCTAGACCCAACCATCCACCTTCCTAAAGACAGGCAGGAGAAGAAGTGGGAGAGTACAGGTGTGGCTGAGACAAGGAAATGAAAGGAATGGAGAACTCCCTCTCCCACATACAGAGGATGGGAAACAAAAGACAGCAGAGCAAAAAGCCTGGACCTAATAATGAAAAACAATAGCTCGTCATTTATTTTCTTATCCCCTTGCTAATGCTGGAATAATGCTAACAGTGGAATTTTTATGGCATGCATGTCATGCCTGCAAATACCAAGTGAATTACTTCTCAGCAAGGCTATGGGCTATGGCACTGAGCAGCACATTCGTTACAAGTGATTGGATGATGAACAACAGTTCCCAAATTCCTCCTTCACAATGCTACTTGCATTAGTTGTAATTTAATGAGAGAGAAAGAGACAGAGAAAGTTTTGGCTCAAACCACTGAAATAATACTGCCTGCTGCTGCTTCCCACTGGGTCTTGTATTAACTCACACCACTGCCACTATCTCCACCTCCTCCTCCTCCTCCACTTCCTCCAGCTCCTCCCTTTTCACACCCATCCTCAGGTGCTAAGAGCGGTGTCATGAAACCCATCAGCATGGCAAGAGAGGGTGTGAGGAAGCCCCAGCTGTGGTGATCACAAGCAGAGTGTATTCTTGCTGGCTGAAAGGCAGAAGACGACACAAAACTGTTTCTTATCTGCGCAGATGGCAATGGGCTAAGGGGAGGTCCTTTAACAGGGAAGGTCTTCCTTTTTCAGGTAGGCTTGCACCCCTCCCTCCCATATTCAGGGCAGAAGCAAACACCTGCTCCTACTTCTTTGCCCCAAGGACAAAACACAAAGAGGGGCAGGAGCACCCTGCACTTTTCTGTGATGGAAAGGGCCCAACTAGCCAGCATTGCCTCCCTCTCCTGCTGCAACCTCGCCACATAGCCCAACCCTATCACTTGACAGGACATTTATCCACCAGATGACCCTACACTTAGGTTCACCCCTGAAACACGACCCAGCATGTGGGGTCTCACTGGCTGGGCCAGCAGAAAGCTGAGAGGTCTGATCTGAGCAGCAAATCTACTATTAAGAGACTGCAAATATCATCACTGCTCTCCTGGCGTAGATAGTCTCTTCAGTGCTCCCCTGTGACAGCATGTAAGAGACAGGCTTCCCCTGGTTCCAACTCATGGAGATTCCAGATCCCTTTTATCCCCTCTGTGTCAAATGCAATTTAAAAGCCCCCTAGTCCTGGCCACATTTTGTGGTGTTTTGAAGTAACAAATCCAAATTAAACTTAAATGTTTCTAAAACTAAGGTACAGGCAGAGGAAGGCAAAATGCTTTTAGGATTGGAACCACATGTATTTGTGCAAATGAGAACTAGGATTTACAGTTACCCAGGCTCCAGTATGTTCTACACTCCTAGCTGTGGTTTAAAAACAATCTGTTTTCTTGTAAAGGCTGACTAACACCAACAATCCAGCATGCTGGCTAAAGTCCTATGCACTATAGACCTGAAGATGGTAGGAAGGTTGGCAGGATGGGGCTACTCCAGCCAGTGCCCACCAATGGCTAACTGGCCTTCAGGAGATGAGCTTCCTGTGCTGGGGTGAAGCAACAGGGATGATCTGCTGCCCACCACAAGCCAAGCATACTTGCTCGGGGACTGAACTATAGAGTGAATGTATGTAACCAGGCGGATGATGGCCAGCTGGCTTGCAGGCAGAATTAACCTGTTGTTTGGTTTTTTTTGGGGCATCCAGGGGAAAACCACAGAGCTCAGAATTGCTAGCCACAATTAATCGCACCTAGAGTTTAAAAGCTGACCAAGGCCAGCCAGTGCTTGTGCTGGGACAAGAAGCTCTGCTGGGGTCTCCTGTGTAGCCACCTGGGCCTGCCCTCCTTGTAGGCTGTTGTGGCTCACACAGGGTGAAACTCAGCCCCACAGCCTGCCAGCATCCCCGTGTGACACTGAAGGTCCACATAAGCCTCCAAATCGGAGCTTACACAGGGCTTAAGTATAGCTCAGCCAACAACATGGGGCTGGGTTTCCTCTGCTGCTAGCTTGCCACCTATGACCCCAAAACAGGAAAACCTCACACCATAGATCAGCCCCAAGGAGGGCAAGAGCAGCACCTGCTCTTTCCTGCATCCCCAGAGAGTGCTGTCAGGAGAGCCTGCTGCTCCCCGCACCTGGTTTAATGGAATCCCTCCCATTATCTGCCTTTTTAGCAAACATTTCGTGGTAACCATGGAGCGTTTTCGCCTCATGAGCGTGCCTGCACTCCCACTCCTCCACACACCCACTGCCCTGCAGGGCGAGTGGCCGGCAGCAGAGGATTCCACTCCCATGGAAAGCCAGCATGCTCTCAACACATGGCTCACCACGTCCTTAGCCATGAAGGCCTCCAGTGGGCTGGTAACCTTCAGCCAAGCGTGACTGAACATGACAAGGCTGTGGTAGAGGGGAGGAGGCAAAGGGACAGAAGCTGGTGAGGACAGAAGGGAGAAGACAAAAAACAAAAGAGGAGTGAAAGCCCAAGCCCTCTTGTGAGTCCTACAGTGACGCAGAGTGAGACAGGAGAACCAACCGCAGCTGTAACACATTTGGGAAAACTTCTCATTTGTTGATGGCTGCTGCAGAAAAATAATGAAACCCAAATGAAAATCTATGACCTGCAACTTGTACCAGTGATGCCAAATGACATAAATATGTTCCTAACTTACCCCCAGTGTGGCCACAAACATCTGCTTCATTGCACCCACTGTCAAAAACGTGAGGCATCCCCACCTGAAGCCCTGCCCTGCCTCATCACTCACCCAAATCCCACCTTCCTCTTCCCCACCTTATTTCCTACAGGCAGGGGCTTTTGGCAGGAGACACGGTGACTGTCTGCGGGAGAGCTCTGTAAGGGAAAGATGTCACCTTTCAGGAAAGCTTCTTCCTGAAACCCCTTCAGTCCCTCCTGGCTGAGAGGTAGCACAGGGACTGTTAATGACTCAAATACTCCCCTGGGAAACAGCGCCGATTTTGGAGGAATACCAAAGAACTTTGAAGCCAAGTCCAGTCCTAAGGAAAGGAGCTCCACGCTAGCACAGGTTCGCTTTAAGCAAAAGGAGGGCTCAGACACCTCCCTATAGGGATACTGAAACAGATACAGCTACTTCACTGAGGTGGTTCCACCTACATCAGATACTTTATGAGTGGTATGCTCAACACATCTATCTAAATGGATACAGAATCCCTCGGAGATACTGTGTTGCATACAAATACCAGCTACATTGTAGGAACACATCAAGCCTGAAATAACTCAGGATGCAGCAGGACAGAACAGAGCAGTGCTAGCAGAGCTGGAGAAAGACCCAGGAAGCAGTTCAGCAGGGCCGCCAAAAGCTGATGCTGGAAGAGGTGTGTATAAGATGCCAGGCGTGCAGCTGTTCTGCGTCAGAATGGAGACGAGCTGGTGGATGTGGATTACAGATCCTTTCCAGCCAAAATAGCTTGGTTATACTTTTTCTTTCCTTCTTTCTTCTCAGCTTGGATTTCTAGTAACTCTTCAGCCTGAAAGAGTCACATTGCTTCAAAATCTTTCCCTGCCTTTTACAGGCAGAGTGGCAGTGTCCCCTCCTGAACACTCTGTGATTTACAGCCTTCCATGCTCGCAAAGGCTTCACAGCCCCTTATGCACAGACTGCAGACAGCACTCCTGCCAACACATACGCTGCCACAGCATCGCTCTACGGAAACAGCCTGCATTCACCTTGCATATATTTCCTCCTGTGCAGGCTGAGACAGCTCACAAGCCCATAGGAGGCCTAATTTATATTTATTATAAATCCCCCTTCTTTATTCCTTGCAGAAGGAAGACTTCAGTAGACAAAGGGGGGCGGCCACACCAAACACGTGTCTGCAGTCCTACACATGCCTGCAAACAAGGGAAGCATCCCACACGTGCATCCATACATGTATACTTTTCCCTTGCATTCTCACACAAACAGTACTTACAGTCCCTTCCAGCTCATGTGTGCTTTCAGACAGCACGGGCATTGGGAAGCTGCACTTTCATTATCCAGGTGCTCACAGCCTCAGATAAGGAATGAAAAAATGACACTGCAAGGAAAGTATTGTCACCACCAATGGGGTACGTTTGTGTCTGCGTCTCACATGTCCTTGTCAGGCGGTGCAGCTATTTTAAATGGGGTTTGCAACATGTTTCTTATCCCCGCCTGCTAAATACATCCACACTCTGATGTTGAGAGCACAGAGGGGGAGTTTGATGGGAAGGCGGGTTTCTGGTGGAGCCAGTGGAAGCGCCAGAAGAGATGAAGGAATTTTACTCATGACTAAATGTGATCCCCACTTGCTTTGCAGGCGCATGCCCTGGAGGAACTATTATGTCTTGGGTTTCTCCACAGAGCCCTGAAGCTGGCTGAAGCCAGGAATTATCCCCCTTTAAATCCAGGTTCAGAGAAAAGGCTGCAATCTCCCTTCTCTCTTCACAGGACCTCGGTGCAGATCCTGTTGCCCCATTCCTATGAGTTCCGCCTGCAGCAATCAGCTCTCTGCAGGACAATGCTATCAGCCTGCTCAGAAACAGCACTGGAGCCTGTCATTATGTGAGCTGTGCATGGGAAGCACACCAAACCAGTCCTCTGTGGTCTGTGCCGGCTTCCAGTATGCTTCCATGAAGGTGACCTAACTATTAACTCCTGTTGAGCTGTTCTGTGCTCATGCATTTTATAACTTTAACCCCTAACAGCGTTACAGTGCCCGAGCGCCTCACGCAATTCCTCCCACTTGCCAACGTCTTCCAAGCCTGGCTGCACGGAGATGGACCAAAAACTCTCCACTCAATGTGGCCACAAAGCCCATCAGCAGCCTGCCAGAAGCCAGAGAGCTTCTGTGTGCTTCTCTTCCGCTGACCCAGGGCACGTCTTGCCACAAGGCACCAAACTGCCCTCACGGAAACAACCTCATTACGTACTCACCTACCCCACTGCATGGCTAAAGTAAGCCAATATATTACATATTACTTGTTTTTTTTTTCCACTGACAGCTAACACTCAGTGACCTTCTGACAGGCTGGTGGGATAGCTGAAGGAGAACGCTAGAACAATGCTGTTTATCTGGGAGTTAGCAGCACTGATGGCTTCAGGTTGAGGCAGTCATACCTCATCCTGTCCTGCTGAGGTCCCTAGCCTACAATTCTCCCTGCAGCAGTGGAGAGCCCAAGTGCAGGATCAGAACTTTGTGCTATTGATCATGTGCTCAATAGCACCACAACAGATTTGCCATGTTAGACCAGACCCTACAATAGGCATTTTCAAGGCTAGTAATAGCTACTTTACTCCCCAGAAATGTTGTCTTGAGAGGAAGATTAAAGATTGTGTGCACACAGAGCTATGAGCATATCTACAAGGCTTTTCTCAGCAATTTTAGCTCCAGCCTCTAAAAGTCAATCATCTAAATAGGAAAGCAAGGAGAGTGGCTAGAAATTACCTCTATTTAGAAGCAAAACAGAGACCTCCTGAAAATTCATGCCAAACTCCCTGGAATTTGTCAACAGTAACTGCTGCCTAGGAGAACAAAATAAAACCCCATGCATTCAACTAGAAGTCCTTCACCTCCAGCCTCATGCTTTATGCAGAGAGCCATTCCACCAGCGTAAGCATGGAGCAACACAGATGTGTCCCATTGCAGTCCCGTTGCTCTCAGCTCCACTTGGAGAAAGCACCCAGATGGTCACAAAGGACAATCCCAAGGCCCTCCGGTGCAGCTCTTACAGGAACTCCACTGTAAAATCCTGACCCTGGGTCAATCACATGGCCTGATTTTTGGATGGAGTTGTGCAGAGCCACGAGTTGGATTCGATGATCCTTATGGGTCCCTTCCAGCTTGGGATATTCTATGATCCTAAAGGCGAGGCTCAGCTTGCCCCTGCCACAGCCATGCTCAGGGCAGGCTGGAGCTTCTTCCAGTGGCCACACTTCTGCTGTTATTCTTTTGTGTACCTCTCCCTGCTCTCCCCATGGCAGACACGGAAGATTTGATCACCTGTTGCACCCTTTCATAAATACAGGTTGTGAGCTCTCTGGGGCAACGCTCCACTCATCCATCTTCTGGAAAATGCGCAGCACAAATATCCTTGACTTGGGATCCTGACTGCCAGGGGATATAAATAATTGGAAATTAAAATAAAAGTGAAGTTGCACCAGGGAACTGTTGCGCTTCCAAGTTTTTTTCCAGTCTAGATGACTCTCAGGGGACATGGGAGAGCTACCACTGAGATAAACAAAATAAATCTCAGCCTACCAGGTTTACATGGAAACGATCAAAAATATGTGTCCGTATTGTTCTGACCTCTATATCTTCTTTACTTTTTTTTTTTAGCTTTCCTCTAACCTTTAAAAGGCATGTAAGATAAACAGAAAAGTAACTGGGCAGACAACATCCTCGGATGAGATGTAGGAATATAATCAAGCCTTCAGACACATGCACACAAACACCATAATTTATCTCTTCCTCCTCCTGTTTGATATTATCCTCTGTTCTAGTATCATAATCTGTTGCTATGGAAACAGCTATGATGTCACCACGAGAGGTTTATGGATGCCTCGAACAGGAAGGAAAGGTACATGGCTATGGGAGAGGAAAAAAACCACCTACTAACAGCTGCTGAGCAGGAGACGTTCCAGGAATGGCAAGCATTAAAAGGGGAAAGACAAATACCTCGATGGCAGTGACGCTACCACAGAGAAAAGCAGAATATAAACCGTGTTTTAAAAATAAAAAATGCTTACCAATTTTGCCTATGAGTAAAAATATTCTGGGGAAGCTATAGGAGGTTCCCAAAAAAGCTAAACTTTCTCTGAAATGTTCCGCAGGTTTGCTGGGACTGGCTGTTTTCTGAGCCTTGCTGCTAGAGTCCGGGCCTCCATCATCTCACTCCATCATCTGCTGTGAAGCTCCCCCCAGAAGCATGAGCCTAACACCCTGCCACTGCAGCTCATAGCCAGGGAGTTGCTGGCCTTCCGCCACTCCGTGTGCCTTTATGATCTTTGACTGGGAGAAAAACTGCGTCTTCAAGCAAAAATAAACAGCAAGGTGCTGAATCCACTGGATCACATCCAGTAGCAAATAAACGCCCTAACCCCAAACTATAAGCAAGAAAGAGCTTTTTTTTTGTTCTCTTCACCCAAGAGAAAAATACATAATCTTCCAGACTCACTGCTGAATACCCTGATACACCTGGGCTGCTAGTGGAGAAAACAGCACAGGGTGCCTTGTAGGCTCACAGCACACCCTGCCTTAGAGCCACGTGCATTGTGCAAGGCACGATGCTGGTGCAACTGTCACACACAGGTGGCTCTGCTTCCATGCCTGCAGCTGTTTCACTCACCTGAACTGATGGTGAGAGGGCAAGCATGGGGACAAAGGGTGCAACAGCCACATGTGCCCTTAAAGCCATCATTGCGTGTTGGCCTCTGCCTGCAGGAGGATGCAGCATGCAGGGTCTGCCAGGGAGGAGGAGTGAGGATGGCAGATCACATTCTTTCAGCATAGCTGCCATCATCAGGAAAAGGGCAGTGGCAATGGAGGAAACCACAAGAATCTCAGATCAATGAAAAGTATGGATATTTCAGCTCATTTCTTCCAGATCAGAATTTCCCCAGCATGGAGAGCAGCATCAGAGATCTTCTGGGAATGCTACAGCATCATTCTTGCCTCTGGCCTCAGCTCTAGCAGGGAAATCCCTAGCCTCTCCTTCCTGCCTATGAGCATTAGGGTATCAGTAGTAACTCCTGCCCTTTCCTGCCTTCCCTCCAAAGGATGCTAGAGACAACCCCAGGGAAAAAACCTGGAAAGGACTGAAGTCATTAAGAGCAGCTGCAAATACAGCCCAAGCAGGAGAACCTTCGGTGATTCACAGAACTTTCTGTTCCTGACAGCCTTGGCTATGACAGCCTCAAACCCTACACTTAGCAGGAATCATCTCTCCTGTTAGTCACTTGCCATCACCTTTCCCCCCCACCTGTCTCTCTCATCCTCCTTTATCTTGTCCCTTGACCTACTTCTCCTTCTTCCCCCCCTTCAGCCCATCCTCCCCCTCCCCATATGAAACCTGGTAAAAAACATATAGGAAATTCCATACATTGTGTTTTCCTATCTCCACAGAATCCACGCTGTCTGCATTATCCACTCTCCTGTAATTGTATCTACACAAAATGTAAATTCTTTCATGTGGGAACTATCTATCACATTATGTCAACATCATGCCTGGCACAATGAGATCCTGCTTTTCTCTGGCACTGGTGCTACAACAGCAAAAATAATTGTTAATACTTTAAAAGCACCATAGAATGGTAAGACAGGAAGAGTGAAAGAAATATCAAGGCTTTGTGGGTTGTTTTGTTTTTTTTCCAATTGCTTCTATATTTGGGGGGCAGGATTTTTATTTTTTTTATTTTTTTTTTAACTAAAACAACGTCTCTTCTTCTCAGCCTTCTATTTGGGACTGCAAAGTGGAAAACAAAGCTGATCTTGGTGAAGAAACAGATTGTGCTTTTTTTAAATTGGCAGGTGACACCAAGCAGGAAGGGACTGCAAAGTCAGTGCAATCAGATTAAAACTCAAAACAGTCCTGACAGATGAGGAAGGACAGGATGGAATTCAAACAGGATAGCTAGCTCCACACACGCAGCATAAAAAAAAAGCTCACCAGGCATCAGATCTCTAGACAGGAGCTGAAGCCACTGAACATCTCAAGCTAAACACAGATGAACGATGCTGCGGTGCACAAGGCAAGGCAAACAGGAGCACCTTCTGTAAGGCACAAGAGGGAACACTGCTCCATGCAGCCAGTGAACCCTGGGGAAAAGCACTGGGATGCAGCAGTGCTGTACAGAAGAGATGTGGGCCTACTGGAAAGAACGCAGGGAGGCAGAATGGTCAGAACTCCACCAAACAAGGCACAGAAGAGATAGCTGAAAGGCAGGTCTGAAAAAGGATTAACCTAAGCAACACAGAAACAAGGAGAGATGCAGCCAGGAAAAAAGAATTGTTCTTTCCACAGCCGTTGTTGATAGAGCAAGGAATCGTAGCAAGGAAAGTACAGCTGAGTTACAGAGGAGAACAAAACTTTCTGTTGACAATCACAGCAAGGGGCAGTGATTGCCCAGGCAGGCTGCAGACCTGCAGTACATGGGGATGAGTGTGTTAGGGAACATGCTGGCAAGCACACCTGGCACAGTAGTACATCCTGCTTCAAAGGAGAGGGAACAGCTTATTTTAAGTCTTTGCTGCATCCACTTACTACGATTTTGGTGAAAGCTAAGTTTCTCAGGCACTTCAACATAGCTCACAGAGTAAGATAAACCCGTCAGCCTTCAGAACTGAAGGAGACATCAGTCTGCAGGCTGCCTCAGCGTAACGCTCTTGTTCCAGGTCTTGCCAGTGCCTTCAAGTTTTAAAGGTTATAACGGATAGGGAACACTGCCCTATTTCCCCAAGTTCCTCTGGCAGATCTCACTGCCTCATGGGGTGGCCTTTCCCTCCTGCAATAGCAGGAACCACAAGTGATTGTCCTCATTTTATCCTACCAGGGACAGATGTCAGTGCAGGCACTGGAAGGCAAGTAGAACTGGGAACGAGGCATGAATAACAAGTGAGCTCCTGCAAGTCCCACCAAACATCCCACCAGGAGAAAAACAAGGGAACAACCTATGCTTTCCTCACCCAGCATAACCCCCAGCTTGCCGCAGTACACAACTTAGGGTAAAACGCTCGAAGCTCCACTGGCCACACTGCCTATCTGTGCTGTACCTCACTGAGACCAGGCTGAGCCCAAGGCAGCCAGGGACTGGCATCTGAAGGCACTTGTCTCCTGCTGGCCATTTTATATCCCTACTGTGAATAAGTAAAAAGATGCTATTCTTCAGCATGCTGTCAATGGGTTGATTAGACAGCTACTCTTTATATATGAACATACATGGCACTGCATACACACACAGTATTAATGATTATTACTACTTCCATTAAATAAATGCATTCTAATGGCATGGCTTTTTAATTCTTCTAGCCCTGACACTGGATTCTTGTAAGTACTCTGATGTGGCAATTCCCTCACCAGCCTGGGAAGACTGGGCCTGCTCCTCTGCTCACTAACAAGATGGCAAGTTTTACAAGAGCGATTTCTGCTGCAGAAGTGACCCTACTCAAAAAGCTATCCAAATACAACAATATCCCCAAATACTTGTCCTCATGCTTTCCAGAGGAAGGATACCAGCTCCTGATGTGGCCAGATGAAGGACACAGGTGCACCCTGTGCCACTGTGCTGTGAGCAGGTGGAAGCAGTAACATGCCTCGACTTTCCCCGTATCATAAACTGTGAAATATCCTCTCTGAGATGAAATTATCCCCTGTATTTGTTTTCAAAACAAAAGCTGAACTCTGTACTTCTAGGACCATAAGTTTCAAAGGAGAAGGCTTCATGTTAAACACCCAAGTCGACATTAGGGTATGTAAACAGGTGAAGAGAGAACTTTTTCTACAAATACTGTTTAATTCTTACTTGTTTTCCACTAGTTAACCTCCCGAAAGTCAGAAGAAAAACAACATATAAACAATATTTCACATTCAGAGGGCAGAGATTTCCGAGTAAGGGTGAGGAAACAGCCTCATTTTTATAAATGGACTGATTAAGCTATAGAGGCCATGAGTCAGAAAAGTACTTAAGCATGTGGTCGGCTTTAAAGACATAAACAATTCTAATGAAGTCAGCAGCACCACCTGTGAGCTTAAGTTTAGGCACAGACCTTAAAATATCTTCTTAAATTGGGAACAGAGAGGAAAAGGGTGGAACCTGCAAAAATACCCAGCCTCACCTCCCATCCGTCTTCTCCTCTTTGGACACAGTGATGGGGACACCACAATAGCTGTCAGCCCACCACAGAATCACAGAATGGCCAGGGTTGGAAGGGACCTCAAGGATCATGAATCTCCAACCCCTCTGCCACGTGCAGGGCCACCAACCTCCCCATTTAATACTAGACCAGGCTGCCCAGGGCCCCATCCAGTCTGGCCCTGAACACCTCCAGGGACGGGGCATCCACAGCCTCTCTGGGCAGCCTGTTCCAGCACCTCACCGCTCTCACAGTAAAGAACTTCCCCCTGACATCCAACCTACATCTTTCCTCTCTCAACTTAAAAACAATTTCCCACTGTTATCTACCCAGCTAAGTCCCTTTCTCAGCTGTCTCACCCAGAGGTTTGTACTACACCAAGGGCACGGACCCATGCCGGTGTCCCAGCCCAGCTGTTGACTTCACTGTCTGGTATGACCGCACTTAATACCATCACCAAAACTCTTTGTGACCACCGCTGGGACGGAGACTGACCTCCATTCCCAGGTCACCAACTCCTCTACCATTTGGCTTCCTCAAACTTTTCTCCTGAAGAAGCATCCACCTATTTTTACAAGCCATTGCTGGGATGTGACCAAAACTTAAGCTCATTCCACCAGCCTCCTAAATACTTTGCCTCTGAGCAAATGGCCTACCTTCCAGCGGGGGACAGGAGCTCAAACCTGGGACAGGCACCAAGCAGGGCTCCAGAGTCCACATACTCAGGGTGCATGGCCAGTTCCTATCCAGTCTGCTCATCACCTGCCAGCAGGAGCCTGTGGGTGCTGCTGTGGGTCTGAGGGCCACGGCCGGTCACTGCCATCAGCTCCCTTCGCCCCAGAGCCTTGCTCATTGGCGTGCCCCTGGTCACAGCCATTTCCGCTTCCCAAAATAAAACGGCATTTTTCACCGTTACATCTAAAAAACATTCAATCGCTAGACGCCGCAGCACGATAAGATTAATTATAACTGGAGGGGGCTTCCTGTTATCCTGAGCTAATAAAAACTTACTCTTTTGGTCCCAGCGCTGATTTAACCCAAGTTATGGTTATTGCTCCATAAACAGGAAGCGCCTCCGAGTTATCATTCCAGCGCACAACCTCTAGGGTAAGGACCTCTCCTTGGTGTCACTGGTGCCGCCCGGCTGACGAGGAAGCTCTGTGCATTTTCACAAGATGTGATGACCCATGAGTGGGGTTGGACTGCTCTGGAGCCTTGGTGCGAAGCAGGATCTGAGCCCTGACACACTGAGGTCAGGGCTCCAGGCATCTAAAACCCAGCAAGGAGCTGTGTACAGGCAGCTCCCTTCTGCACACAGCTCCCGCAGTGGCACCAGTGGCGAGGTGCAATTTACAAATATTACAGATATTAATTCCATAAGCCGCCCACATATAAAACTACCGACGCTGCTGCTAAAAATACACTGCAAGTTGCAACGAAGTTGTTAGGAATGAGAAGCAAAGCAAAAAAGAACTAAACCCAAACAGAGGTAATCACTGTTTTGCAAATAAAGGTTAAGGCACGCAAACACCATTCAAAGATCTGCTTCTGAAGGGTGCCAGAAGACCAGGGCAATGTGGCTGCGAGAGTAGCTCGAGGCTCACCTGTCTGGGCCAGACGCTTCCCCTCGAAGCCATACTCCCAGCACCCAGACCCAGTGTGCTGACTTGGCTCCTGAGCAGGGGTTGTGTGGCATCACACCCGCCAAGGCCTGCGCTCCAGCCCCGTGCACTTCCCCATACGGCTCACAACCCAAATCCAGGTCACACACTGCGCAGCGGTGTTCCTTCTGTTGTATTTTACTGGGGAGGTTTTTATGTCTTTCATTTTACCGCTCAGCTCTGCGACGCTTGGAAAAGATGGAATGAGAAAAGCAGGCAGGAGAGAACATGAAAACCTCTGAATTCCTTGAGAAGAATGGTTAAAGCACGGTGAGGGAGGAGGATTTCAGACCAGATATTTATTTATTCATCATGCCTCGCCTCTTAATATCAGGCGGGGCTCCGTTCTCCTTCCCAAGCTGGCATTTAAGACGGCAGCTCGGTGCACACACACCATGCTCATCCAAACACCATGAGCTGCCGGAGATCTGCATGTGCTCTGTTACACTCGCCCAAAGTTCCAATGAAACGGTTTCACAAGGCCTCCCAGGTGTCACCTTTCCTCCTGGGGCACGTTTTCCATAGAAAAGCCCACGCTTTGCAGCCTGCAAGCCACACACCTGCGTACCCCTGTCCTCCTGGCACCCCAGGAGCTCCCCGCAGCCCCAACACGATGGCAGCACAGCCATCCGCCGCAGCGCTGACCCTCACGCTCAGCTCAGCAGCATAACAGTGGCCAACGCTCCGGCGCGGGGATGCAGGCAGATGGCAGGAGGATGGCGGCCCTCGTCTCTTTCCAAGGAGGAAATTACATCCCCTGCGATAAGTAAGTTTTTATCTATGCGCTGTGATATTTCAGGGAATTGTAAGGACCTCTCACGGCAAGCAGGAGAGGAGTCACAGCCATTAACCCCTCCTCCGCCTCCCTCTCAGCTATCCAGAAACAATTTAACCCACAAGCACACTGCAACACGAAACACATAAAGCAATCCCCCACCAGCCCCCACGCTATTTTCCGGCTCTTGCGCCTGGGGGTATCCACCTACTTCAGGCCTCCAGACGTGTTGCGGACCCTCTAGGATTTTCTGCAGCAGTTCCGAGGGATTCGTTTTCACAGGTTGCCGTTCAGGGCATTATTCCTTTTCCCCCATCTGTTTTCCAGCCAGGCCACAGCCGAAGTTGGGATGCGCGGAGGCACCGCTAAACTTCCCGCACACGCCGCGGTGCGGCACGGCCAACCGCTCTCGGGAGCCGCGGGGAGACGCGGCCTCCGCTCCCCTCTCGTCCCCCGCCCGGGGGCCGGGAGGCCGCGGGAGCGGGCAGGGAGCCGTGAGGCCGTAGCCCCGGCCGCAGGCTCCGCTCATGCCCCTGCTCCGGGAGAGCGGAGCCGCCGCCCCCCGGCTGGACGCAGCCCGGCGCGGAGCGAAGTTCACGCAAATCGCCGCATAATCCCCCCGGGAGGGGGGGGGGGGGGGGGGGGGGGGGGGTGGGGGACGGGAATAGCAGCACGCGGGGCGATGCAGGACGGCCGCCCGGGGGCCGCGCCGGGGGGCACGGGCCCGGCCCGGCAGGTACGCGCCGGGGCGGGGACGGGCGGCGGAGGG
>JAPSGF010000038.1:1217681-1266032 GCA_035772895.1 Perdix hodgsoniae | reverse complement strand
CCCCCCCGGCTCGGGACGGCGGCGCTGGGGAGGGAGGGAAGGAGGGAAGGAGAGAGGGAGGGAGGGAAGCTGGAGGGAGGGAGGGAGAGAGGGAGGGAGGGAAGGAGGGGGGCTGGCGCCGTGCCCCCGCTCTCAGCGCGGCATGGCTGCGTCTGCCGGGGCGCCTGCAAAAGTTGCACTGGGGGCGAGAGGAAGGGAGAGAGAGACGGAGGGAGAGAGAGGGAAAGGGAGACGGAGAGGAGGGAAGAAAAAAAAAAAAAAAAAAAGGGGGAAAAAAAAAAAAAGCAAGGGAAGGGAGTTTGCAAATAATCAAGCGCCGATGGCACTGATCGCGGCTTCCCAGAAGGAGAGGCAGCGAGCGAGAGAAACCCTCTGCTGAGATTATGTGGGATCTTGTTTAACAACACATTTCAATCAGGAGAAAAAAGGAACAGTCAACAGAAGTTGGTGAAACACTTCTGTCTTCCCCCCTCCTCTTTATAGAAAGAGAGGAGGAAAAAAAAAATAAAAAAGGCGGCTGATTGAAGCTGTGCAATTCACTGGCTGTGGGGATCATATAATTTGAGCTCATGTTTTACAATAGCGCGGAAAATTCCTACCTCTCCCCCTCTCCCCAAATAAATCTTCTATTCCCTCAAGGCATTTCACAATCTGGTTCACCGAGAAAAGTTCCAATTTTTTCCTTTTTTTTTTTTTTAATTTAGTTTGCTTGCAGTGTAAATATTTAGCGGATGCATTTAAAATAAACATACGTTGTTGCTTCTAGGATCTGGGTTATGATTTTGTGTTGCGTGTGTTTCTTTTTTTTTTTTTTTTTTTTTAGAAAACCAACACAACAGAACCACATCAAAGAAGTGTTTCCTTACTGAGATTGACAGCCACTGCCTCCCCTCCACTGCCCATTTTTCTCCCTCTTTCAGCTCTTGCTGTAGGAGCACCAACCCAACCCAATGAGCATCTTTTTTGCCAGTTCATATGAGAAAGCCGTAGGTAAAGCCATGCTATCCAGAACCTTTTTTCCTGAAGGTGGCTTTGCAGAGGAACGTGAGCCACCAGGTAAAGTAACACAAGCAGGGAAACAAGACACAGCAGCAGAGCCTCTGACAAAGGTGGAGACAAAACCTGGGGCTGTGATCCTGCATTGAGTCCCGCGTGGAGCTTCTCTCAGAGAGCAGCCTGGGACCAAAGCAGGGGAGATGGCCTGGCTTTGTGCCTGCTTTCACGGCTTCTTCTCAACACGTTGCCACTCACTGCTGCTGGGGCCAACCCAGACGTCTCCTACTGCAGGATAGGCAGTGCTGGATGCGCTGCTCTTTGCTTGTCTCAAGGAGGAGGAGCACCGTAACTTTTATTGAGGGATTTAATGAGATTTGAGGGGCGCTCAGAGCAACAGATTGAAATGAACTAGGTAGAAAGTTGTGCCAGTTGGCCCATAGAGCTGGATGACTGGATGACATGACCCCTGGGCTCTTGTGGGCCCTGTTGTGTTCAAGGTACCCTCTGCTTTCTGCGTGGTTTTTCCTCTTCCTGCAATAACACGGGCGCTGCCTCACTGCCCACAAGTGCTGTGTTTGTGACAGGAAGGTGAAGATGTGCCTGAAGCACTGGGGTGCAGTAGGAGGACAGGTGGAGGTGCTGGGCCAGCACTGGAGGGCTGCGTACAGCAGAGGGAGCAAAGCCTGCTGTGGGCCCAGCATGCTTCATTTGGAGGGTGATCTCCAGACCTAACACCTCCAAATCTAGGAAAGAAATTGAGCTGTCTGCACTTGGACCACTGAGGAGTCCAGAACTGGAGGGTGAGCGGTGGGTGCAGTATTGGAATTGCTTCTTGCTTCTCTTTTCCTGAGCCATGCAGATCCTCAGACTTCAGCTTTAGGCACTAGGTCAATAACTTCTCATTTTCCCGAACCACATTTCTGGTCATTGTAATTCTGCACTCCTCTCATCTCCTGTGATTGAGGATATTTTCTGCTTTTCAAGGCCGCTGATGCTTACAATCCCAGCCTGCCTCCTTGCCCTTGATCAGAGCAGCAGCCGTGGAGCCCTATTTCAGAGCCATGGAGAAGATGTGGAAAAGTATCAGAAAACAGCAGGGGACAAAAACGCAGTGGAGGAGCAGGAGATTGAAGAAATCGCCCTCCTTCCTCATCACTGTGTTTTGCCGTGGCATGGCTTCAGGCCACACATCAGCTTCATTTTCCTCACCTTCAAAACAGAAGCAGTGGTCCCTGCCACATGAAGATGTGCTGATGTTTTCTCTACTCTGCCCTCTCTGTTTTACCCTAAGCTATCCTGTAGCTGTTGGACCTGTGCTAAACTTCACTTTCAGGACTTCCTTTGTGTTACCTGGGCATGGACAAGGTGCCTCCTCTCCCTCTGCTGGCTAGTGGAGTATGGAGGAAGACACTGGAACAGCCAGACCTGTGTGTGATGTACCCAAATAGCTGCTGGAGCTGCTTGGCTTCACAGCATGGGCTATTCTGTCTCTGCTAGGGCAAGATGCTAAAATGGGATGGACTGTACAGCTGGCCCAGGACAGAAATTCCCATCTTCAGATTCAGTAATGCCATCAAATTTACAGATGCTTATCTGTTGATAACATTAGGAAAGCCAACAGAGATATTTTCACCCCCCTGGACCATTCTGTACATATGTTTAAATGCCAAGTGAGAGTCTCCTTCAGGGAACATTTGGGGCACGCGGTTTCGAACAGGGGATACAATACCTTGCTGTGCTTTGCCATTGTTGTGCACGGACAGCGATGCACACAGGAGGTATCCTGGCTCTACCACCTTCTTACCATTCTGCCTAAACTGAGCAGCCACATGAGGACATTTTCCTTGGTCATTTAGACCCCACCTAGGTCAGATTGCTCAGAGGATGGATGCTCCTGGCCACCCTTCTGGTGCAGGAGGGATCATTGCCCACAGTGTGAGTGTCTGCAACCAACAGAACATGGCATCAAAATTTTCAGTCCACTGAGTCTTTCCCACCCCAGTGTTTCTGAGTATTTCTTCTCTTTGACCACTTCCCCTGGGCGAGGAGAGGAGGCGGTGCTGGAGAAGCAGATTTCACTGTGTCATCATTCAGTTTTTCACTTCTCCATTTACATACATAAGCCTACCATAAACACTTGTGGCTGATGGACAAATACACAGCATTCTCATAAACTATCAGAGAACGCCATACATCACCCTTGCAGCTCTGCCAGCTATGTCCTCTGTGAGTTTATGGGCAGCAGCAGCACCGAGCAAGCAGTGGACAGTAGGGTGGCCTTTGCACAAGTCACCCTTTCTTATTTTCACCCTACTTAGGTAAACCTTAGTGACTTTGGTCAAGTTGCTCTCTCCTGTATAAAGACATATGGTGTTTGACTACATGTCCAGGGGGCTGCTAGTAGTGAGCAGATCTTCTACATACAACTGCAGGAAAGCTATGGGAGTTGCTTGTTTGTTTGTTTTGTTTTGTTTTTTTCCTGGAAATGGTGATTTGGGATTCTTCTTCTTTTTTTTTTTTTTCCCCTCTGTTTTTGAAGTTAATATCAATTTTGGAAGGCAAGTAAGCTTTAAAGTGGCTGATGGGCATCGTGCTGTGAGATGCATCCTTCCCTGTCTCACGCAGTCACAAGGTGCCCTTTGTTCTCTCAAACTCTGCCATAGGATCCCCTCCTCTCCATCACTGCCCCTGTGATTTATTCCTCTTCCTCTTAAAGAAAAGTGAAGAAGTCTGAGGGGGTCTGTGGCATCCAGCTTTCTCAGCTCATTGTCACAGTCAAGGCACAGAATCACAAAATCACAGAATTTCAGGGGTTGGAAGGGATCCATAGAGATCACTGAGTACAACCCCCTGCTAAAGCACATTCCCTACAGTAGGTAGCACAGAAAGCATCCAGGAAGTTCTTGAATATCTCTAGAGAAGGAGACTCCACAACCTTTCTGGGCAGTCAGTTCAAAACCATTCAGTGCATTTTCTTCTTCAGAAAGATTCAGCATTAAAAATATTCCAACACAAAGCTGTAATGTACATTTAAAAAAGAAGTACAAGAGAAAGGCTCTAAGCACAGAGAGTGTGCAATTCCCCGTCAGTAAGAACCTTTAATATCTTTTTGCCTTCATGGAGGAGCTGGAAGGCATCATTTTGTTAAAGAGAATCAGGCCCCAAATCTTTCACATTAAGCAAAGCAAAATATTTTTGTAAACATCAGGGGAAGGTTTCCCAGTGAAATAGACACAGATGTTTTCTTTTTAAATGTAAATCAGTGCGGGAACGGACAGTTTAATTAAAAGGAAAATTATTAGGTAAGTGCTGAGGGAATCTACTTTATTTGCAGGGTACACTCACATATTTTTATCGGTGAGTCAATGGCAGTTTTTAATTTCTTTCCACCTAAGACAATCAGCCCAGAGACTAGCCACTGTAATATGGAGTTCTGAGGGAAGGTTTTTTCATGGACAGCAGGAATGTCTGCTCCATGTGCAAGCTGTGGGGTCTCATGCAGCCAGCAATGGTGGGTCTATTCCCAGCCTTACATCTCTGCTTATCTTAAGGCAATGCTTTGCAGAGGCTACATCCATCAGGGTATCACCTGGAGAAGAGAAGGCTTAAGGGAGACCTCATTGCAGCCTTCCAATACGTGAAGTGAGCTTATAGACAGGAAGGAGACCAACTTTTATAGACAGGAAGGGGACCAACTTTTCATATGGTCTAATAGGAGCAGGACAAGAATGGCTTTAAACTAAAAGGGAGAAGGTTAGATGTTAGGTGAAAATTCTTTACTCAGAGGGAGGTGAGGCACTGGCACAGCTGCCCAGAGAAGCTGTGGGCGCCCCATCCTGGAAGTGCTCAAGGCCATGTTGGATGAGTCCCTGGGCAACCTGAGCTGCTGGGGGACAGCCCTGTCCATGGCAGGGGGGTGAGACAGGGTGGGCTTTAAAGGTCCTTTCCAACTTAAGCCATTCTACGATTCTATGAAAACCCCATCTCTCGTGACTGGGATCTGGGGGTACTGCTGGTGCTACACAAAGCCACTCATGCTTCCTGCTGGAGGGGTGCTGGGGCTGTGAAGCTGAATTGCTATGCACCCTCCTGCTGATGGCTGCTTGGCTCAGCTCCTCTCCAAGCCACCAGGCCTCTGTGTGCAGCAAGGCCTGGCCCCAAGCCTTGAGAGGAGTTGCTGCCCTCTGGCCCCTGCAGTGCTCAGGCCTCCAGATCAGGTTTTGACTAGGTTCTGACTAGGCCAAAAGCAGTGGGCACAGTGTTCTGGGACTACAGCAGCTCGTTTCTGAGAAAATGCTCTTATCTTTGAACACACATGGAAAATATGTTGTGTGCTTAAGTGGGCTGGGGGCTGATGGCTCTGTCATGGCTGCAGGCTGGTAAAACTTCAGCAAGTTCAGCATTGCACCCTTGGGGAAGGCAGCATGCTGAGAGCAAGAGAGATCATAGAATCACAGAAATATTAAGTTTGGAAAAGACTTCTAAGATCAAGTCCAACCACCAATCCCCCACCACCATGCCCATTAACCACGTCCCTCATGGTGGGGAGGTGCCGTGACAGCACGCAGCCCAGCCATTGCCCTGGGGCAGGCAGGGATCTGGGTCATCTCAGTGCTGTAGCCACATCTGAGCAGTGCACTGTTGAACCTTCCTTCCCCCCAGGAGTATCACTGAAAAAAATACCCTAAAAACGATGTGGCCTCAGCATTCGGGGGGTTAAATGCAATTTCCCATCCTCTAGCTTTTGCATTTGGCTCAGGTATTGTTGGCAGAGTCTTGGATCCTTTTCTTCTTATTAAAAAAAAAAAAAAAAACACCCTTTAAAATAATAAAAAAGTGCTTATCAGATAATGAAATTCTAGCTGTGGTCAAGTCTTTCAAACAACCAGGGCCATGATTTAATTGGAAGTAATTATAGCCTTTTCTGAAGTATAATTTTTAGGGTATTTTTTCCCCTGACATTTGCAGTGTGGAAATTAAAAATAAAGCAATGTCAGAATCACGAGATTTCAATCTGTCTTCAGACAATAATGTGGGCTGGTGTCAGGGGTTTGTCCTTGGCAAAAAGGAGGAAAAATTCACTAAAGAAAATTCTCCTGGTGAAAATAGTCGTACTTTTTCTGTGCTCCAAAATTCCTGAGAGACTGCTGTCTCCCAGAGCACTCTAGAAATCCTCCTACCTCAGCTGCAGAGGGAAAGGGCACATCAGTACCTAACTCCTGAGAGCACTGCATTTGCGATGCAGACTTGGTTAATTATTCCATGGTTAAGGCTGTGTTAAGAGACAGGCTTAGCACAAGAAAAAAAATCCCCATCCTACACAGCAAAGATGAATGTAGTCCTTATATCCTTGCTCAAAAAAGCCCAGTGTGTAGCAAAGTTATTTCCACATTTTTCCCCCCTAATATTGCCCCATTCTCAAAAAAAATATTTTTTGAAGTGATGATCTTCTAAATTTTGCTCTGGTTACTCTTAGTAACTCCTTGGCTTTTTTTTTTTCTTTTTAATGAAACCACCAGCACGTCCCATAAAGTCCAGCTCACACACTCCCTGCTACACAAAGTTCCTCCCTAGTGGGAGGGACATTTCCCGCCAGTTCAGCCTTTCTGATGGCTGGTGGCTTCAGCAGGGCCCCATGCACAGCTAATGCATGTCCCTAAATACAACTCCATGGAAGGGCAATTCAGCCAGGCTTTGAATAATCTCTGTAGAGATGAGCGTGCATGAAGAATCTTACTGCACTCCAAGCCCCATGCTTCTGCATCTGAAATTTTAGACTTAATACCCATTTTAAATCCATTCTTGAACACCAGTCAAAGGGAAAGGAAGAAACGATTTCAGATTAAAAGGGCAATGTAGAAAAAAAATCTCGCTGGGAGCAGATTGTGATTACAGCACTGTACAATGTGCTGCAGAGGACTGGTGTGAAGGATGCTCTGTTCTGCACGGCCAGAGATGATCTTCCACATTTCAGGGACAAGGCTATATGTTCTCGATTGCTTCCAACCCATGAGTTGCAGAGAGCCTCTGAAGATGTTCAGGAAGGCAACTGTTTTTGACAAGTGAAACATTTTTATCCCCCTTCCCCAAATGACCAAAGTAAGACTATCAGTGTTTCAAAGACAAGCATACATATTTAATTTCATGAGTTCCATCCCGTCAACAGAAAATAACTTGAAAGAACAGGGAAAGATTCTGAGAAGCAGAGATGGAAATTTTCTTTGCTTAGCTCCAGTTCTCAGAACTCTACAGCAGCACTTTCCCTGCCTTAATACTGTGCCCTTGCTTAGCTTGGGAACAGGAGGTCTGAGCCTACATCTTGATCACTGCTCTGCTCTGTGTGTTTGGGTGAGCCAAGGGCTACAGTTCATGAATGCAGGGCCTACCATGACATGGCCCAGAGCTCGGCTTGGAGCCTCTTGGCCAGGGATGGGAAGCTCTTGTCATATCACAGAATCACAGAATGGCTTAGGTTGGAAGGGACCTTATAACCTTATAAACTCAGTTTCAACCCCAGTGGGATCAGATTACCCAGGGCCCATCCAACCTGGCCTTGAACACCTCCATGGACAGGATTTACCTTTATTTGAATATTTAATATTGATCATCTGTATTTCTTGCCCACATCTTAGCAAAAGCCAAACCAGCCATGAAGTCCATCGCTGTTATCAATGATGTATCCACACAACTGCCTTGGTCTCGCACAGCTCAGTTAGCCACAGCCTGTGACTATGGCTTCAAAATTTGTGCTGAGAACTCATCCTGAGACCCTGCTGCTCACCCACTTCTATGCTGAGAGAACGAAATAAATATTTACTACTTTTCATAATAACACCCAGCCACACTCATCCTCGCCATTGCATAGCAGTTCATTTAATTGAAATAAGAATATAAGTAAACTGTTTGTCAAAGCAGTTTATTAGGAAAAGCATTGCTGTGTCAGGAGCTCCCTCTCTGTGAGGGATGCTGTGTTGTCTCTCTTAATATTTAATGCCATTTTAATATTTCCCAGTTAGGGGCTGAGGCTACAGACTAAAGGCCAAGCATGACAAAGTGGGGAGGGAGGGCAATCTCACAAAGTGAGGTCAGCAAAGCTCCATTGCTGATGTGCTTGGCAGCTGGCTGAACAGCAGTTCTGCTTCTTCCTAAGGGACTGTGTCACCCCATGGCCCTCCATCTGCCACTTCGCCTGAGATCTACGGGTATGGCCTGTCCTTACCCAGAAGGGCACTGTGAAGCTTTGGGGCCCCATCCGGTGGCTGGGGAGCTGAGGTGCCCAGGCTTCCTATGGCAAGCCAATTTGTCTTTGCCATTTCACTCCTTGTGGACTAAATAATCAACCACTGCTATCAACTACTGAACTTCTCTGCTAGAGCCTCAGTTCTTGTGCTGCACCCTGGGTCTGTTCCCAGCAGTGGTTCCCAGCTCAGGCTGTCCTCACTGTGGAGGTCTCTTCAGAGAGCCTTTTGAAACAGCTGCAAAATAAACTCTATTTTTTCCAAACATCACTAGACAGTTTAAGAATAATTACATGAACTTTATAATCAGCCAAACCAGCACAGGCATTCACCTCGCCTGCACGTAGCATTTGTGAGTAATTGTACATAAAGGGCAGGTACTTTCGAACTTAGTGCACAAACAGCTACAGGAGGAGGGCCCTATTATAAATAAAAATTCCTTAGTTGTCACTTTGCTGTCTCTGATGTCCCACGCATTCAAATGCTGAGACTGATTCATTTAATCTTACTCTAAACCAGCAAGCAACAGAGGCAGTTTCCTGACAGTTGCTTAAAAAAAAAATGTATCTGAGCTCTCTTAAGCTGTGTTCCCTTGTATTATATTTAGACATCGTGATTAGAGAAGCTGCCACGCTATGCTTTCACTTGAAGGAAGAAGCTAAGGCTGGAAGCAGTGGGAAGCAGTGCTAGGGACAAATTCAGGCTCCGGGTCGGCGTCTGGGAGCTCATGCTGCCTGCTTCCCCAGTGCCGCCAGCCTTGGGAACCTGAGGTCTCAAATAAGCACAGCATTATTTACAGTAATGAGGCTGCTGGCAAGGGTGGAGGCAGTGAGAGACTTAGCGGCTGCTTTCATTCGTGTTAGCAGTATCAGCTGAGCAGTGCTGGTGGCCCTTCCTTTTCTGCTCCCTCCCTCAACCCCCTCAAACCTTGTCAGAGGCTGGGATGCAAAATCTGGACACTCCTGTCATGTGAACAAGGCTTATGTATGCTTGTGCCACTGCAAAGCAGATTACAATGACTTTACTTCATGTGTTTTACTCTAATGAAGTCAGTGGAGGTTTCAACAAATAAATGTTTCAACGCAGACACAAACTTGACATGCAGCTCTGCTCTTCAAAACAGCATACCTAAAAGAATACCTGAATGCACTGCTTTTGCTAAATGTGGTATTTAATATTTTGCAGTGCTCGAGTCAATATGGCTGATGAATGCACAGTCCTCCACATTTCTGTATTATTGCGGTGGAAGTTATGAGAGGTGCACTGAAGCAGCTCCCCTCACTGCTTTTACAAAGTGCTTGTCCAACCCTGCAGACCCCAGTCCTTCTGACCTGCACCTGAGGTGAGAAGATCCCAAAACTCTCAGCAGCTGCTCTAGAGCAGAGTAGCAGATGTGACACAGGTCTGTCAGAGAGGACAAGCTGAAAGACCCTTTGAGATCCATGGGGAGATGGAGAGGGGATACTGTGCCTATCTATACCAGATTTGGGGGATGGTAAACTGGATGTGGTAGATGGTAGGCAGGACGTGAGCCAACCACTGGGCTGCATCAAAAGCAGCGTGGCCAGCAGGTCAGGGAGGTGATCCTGCCCCTCTGTTCTGCACTGGTGAGGCCTCACCTGGAGTACTGCATCCAGATGTGGAGTCCTTGGTATAGGAGAGACATGGATCTGTTGGATAGTGTCCAGAAAGCCTTTCAATATCTAAAGGGAGGGCTGTAAGAAAAGAGACAGGCTCTTTAGCAGAGTATGTTGTAATAGAACAAGGGGAAATAGCATCAAACTAAAAGAAGAGACATTTAGATTGGACATAAGGAAGAAGTATTTTAGAATGAGGGTTGTGAGGCACTGCAACAGGTTGCCTGAAGAGGTGGTGGATGTCCTGACCTTGCAGACATCCGAGCAAGATTGGGCAGGATGGGTCT
Source organism: Perdix hodgsoniae (assembly GCA_035772895.1). Lineage (NCBI taxonomy): Eukaryota > Metazoa > Chordata > Aves > Galliformes > Phasianidae > Perdix > Perdix hodgsoniae. Next base: position 1,255,874 of record JAPSGF010000038.1, on the reverse strand, counting down.
CTGAGCTCCCTGATCTAGCTGTGAGTGTCCCTGTTCACTGCAGGGGAGTTGGACTAGAAGACCTTAAAAGGTGCCTTCCCTGTCAAACAATTCTATGTTTCTACGATCTGTGCCTTTTGTTAACCTGGAATACACACTATTGTGGAAATCAGTGGAATTCAAATGCTGAATGGAAAGGTGGGTTTTTCCTATCAGCCATTTGCTAGTTTTTCAGGTTTGTGATTTTTCCTCCTCCTTTAGCTGATCTATGGATATCTGCCAATTTGTTATTGCTTCCCAGTACCCTCATTTGCTAAACTAAGGTCCATGCTTTTAGTTTAGGACACACACAGAAAACTTGATGTCCTGCTTTAAGATCTTAATTTTAGTCCGAATATGATCAGCTTACCATTCTTTTAGGATCTGCTATAGTCATTCTTAGATAAAAACATCACACTAGAAGCTTTCTATCATCTGTCTCTAGAGAGCCAAGAAAATTCTTAGAGACTTGAAGGTGACTTTTCCGTGGAACCGTCTCACTGTATTTCCAAAAATACATCATAATTTGGAATCTTCTCCTCACCCTCAATAGAGATCACAGAGATTCCAGAATAAATAAATAAATAAATAAATAACCCCCATGCATTCCTAGGAGCTGCGCCTTTAGCTGTAACAAATCAATCAAGTACCCTTTTATCAGCTAGATATAAATTGACTCGAGGCATTCTGAAGCCTAAGGCTTGTGTAAGACTTCTGATTTAGGCTTTATTTCCATGAAGAAGTTTGACTCTGGAGGAAGACTCCTGTTTTTGAATAGTGTATTTTCCATCCACTTGTTATTTCCACTTTCAAGCTTGCTTAGCCAGTTGAGTATGAAAGACTTGTTATTGCTTCCTAGCGGCAAGATTATCTGTTGATGGTATTTATGGGGTGCTAATTACTATCTGTCACCGGTATTTATGAGGTTCCAATTGCTGCAGTATCTAGGCGCCAGGTACAATACTGAGATAAGCATTAATGTTATTGAACATAGACTCTGCTCTTCCCATCCCAGTGCTTGGCCCCCTTTACTTTTCTTTGTCCCCTCCTCCGCCTCCTTTTAGTATTTGTGAGGAATCTACAGAAAGGTGAATTTTGCGCTCTGCTCCAAAAACAGTTGCAGCTTTTGACCTCACCCTACTGGGGCCCCAGAGCCCTTAGCCCCAGACTTCTGACTCCTGAAAATTTCTCCCATCATAAAAAACAGAGCCAGCTGAAGTTATGACAGGTTCCCTACAGGAGTATTTCTGGACCGTAGTTATGAACGTTCAGTAACAGAAGTACTCATAGATTATGTGGGATCACTTGGCTACTGCTTCTGCTCTCATTTTGACTGGGAAGATCAGCAGTGATTCTGCAAGGGGATCATGGAGAGGATATCCCAGGGGACAACTCATGCAGAGAGGTTTGAGAGGTGCAGCAGGGGGTTCCCACAGACACTCCTGCTGCTGGATGACTCAAAGAACTGATGTGTGCACCAGGAGCAGAGCCTCCAGCATTCTCAGATGTCACTTGGGTTTATCTTGCTTGTAGAACGTACAAAGAAAATGCTTGTCATAGAATCATAGAATGGGTTAGGATGGAAGAGACCTGAAAGCCCACAAAGTTCCAATACTATACCATGAGCAGGGCTGCCACCCACCAGCTCAGGCTGCCCTGGGCCCCATCCTAGATAGGCCTCCAGGAATGGGGCACCCACAGCTTCTCTGGGAAACCTGTACCAGTGTCTCACCACCCTCTGAATAAAAAATTTCCACCTAACATCTAACCTCCCTTCTTTTAGTTTAAAGCCATTCTCCCTGTCTTATCACTATCAGACCATATAAAACTCAGTCCCCTCCTGCCTGTAAGCTCCCTTCATGTTCTGGAAGGCCACAGTTAGGTTTCTCTGTGGCCTTCTCTTCTCCAGACTGAACAAGCCCAACTCCCTCCTCCCTCATAGGAGAGCTACTCCAGTCCTCTGAGCATCCTCACAGCCCTCCTCTGGACCCACCCCGACAGTCCCACAACTATCTTGTGCTGGGGACCTCAGGCCTGGATGAAGTACTTCAGACAGGTCCTCACAATGGCAGAGAAGGAGACAATCCCCTCCCTCGCCCTGCTGCCACCCCTCTTTTAATGCAGCCCAGGATACAGTTGGCCTTCTGGCTGCAGGCACACGCTGTTTGCTTTTAGGATGATTTTTGAAATCCAGAAAACTGCAGCAAATGGGACAGCTGACATCAAACCAGGCACTACTTCCATACCTTTGTGGGGTTACAGAGGGTACCCTGGTCACAGGCCAATGAAAGCTTTGAACTCTAGGATGCTGAGTTGCCTAGAAGCAGGCAGAGAGCTGTAGGAGCCTGACTGGCATTCACAGGAAGAATTTCTTCTGGCTGTTGGTGGTAAAGTTTGCTGCTTGGACAAAGCAGAGCCTTTGCTCAACTTGGTCAGGTTGTTCAAAGAAAACTTGACCAACAGCTGTGGCCAGAGACAGTCTGAACTTGATTCTGAGAAAAACACCTACCTCAGACTTCCTGTCTACCACTACAGAGAAATTAAAATGATCCCATATGAAAGGTGAGATGAGATGAAAAATGCAGATCACAGTTGCAGCTAGTTCCTAAGTGGCATGGGCATCAAGTTTTTTAATGTGGATATAGAAGGGGCATATGCTGTTTCTATTATTATCCAGCTATGGGAGAGAAGAGGGAAATTTACTTACAACCTCAGAATAAAGTGTTCAAAACACAGTTGGAAAACCTGTGAAGTTCTTAAAAAAATAAAAAGGATACTGACATGAAATATCTGTGAAGATTTTTTTCCCTGCTTGTTGAACAGCCCTATTGGTTCTAATTGGTGTCCAAGGACAGAGTCAGAAAATCCTTCAACATGCAGAAGAATTACGCCCTCAGTATGTGCTGCTTGTGGGACAGCAAACCCAAGAGATGCTGAAAGTGCAAAAATAAGGAAGGGGCCTGAACTCAGATTTATCTCCTGCTTACCCTTACAGCTATTTCCTTACCCTCAAATTTTCTGGAATGCAATGTTCTAAGTATCAGTAATTATGCAAAGACTTCTCCTTTATGTATCACCATTTGCTCAAGAACTCCAGCCCATTACCCTAACAGCAGTGACGTGCCTTGCCACAGCTCTTTGAAGCAGGTACCACGATGCTGCAGGCTTCACTCCCCAGCAGGGGAAGGGCAGCAGAGCGATGACGCAAGGCTGCCCTCATCTACCTCGCTCTCACAAGGTGCTGGTGCCCATCCTGCTATGCTCCCACCTGACTTTCTGCCCTCAAAACCAAGCCATTGATTCTCAGCTTGGAAGAGCACCCTCCATTTTGTTAATGATGCAGAAGGCACAGGTTGCCCAGCACCCAGTCTGCACACAGAGTGATGTGGGCTGCTGGAGCTGGGCTGTGTGACGCCAGTAGGTTTGCAGGGCTGGAGTCAGGTTACGCTGGCTCTTGAAGGAGCAGGCAGCAGCTTCCAAGGGAAAATACATGCCCACGTAAATAAAGAGGGAAACAATTATGAGTGACTAATTAACTGAGCAGAAGTAAAAACGGAAAGCAGAAGCAAGACTGAAAGGCAGAAGGAAAAGAGGGGCGCCTGAGCCTTTGTGTAGACGCAGGTTTGCATTTTGTCTCTAAAGAAATAGGGAAGAAATGTAAATACATATTTAGGAGGAAAAAAATTAACATGAGAAATGTGAAGTGCTTTCGTGAGAAAGCCACTGAAGGGATAGAGCTGTAAAGGCACAAATCCAAATATCAACTTTCGTTCCTTTAACAACAACAACAAAAAAAATAGCAATTCATTTATCACAGAGTGAGAGTGAACTTCAGAGAAAGCACTGAAGGCCAGTTCTGGGAATCGTTTACCTTGTTAGCATTGCTCTAGTCACTGGGTAACACAGCTGAGGCAGTTATCCCAAGTATTTTTTATTCCAGTAAGTATTGCATTCCTTTCTTCTCTGCACGACTCTGCTGTAGCCAGGTGTATTTACTGAAACATGCTCACAGCTCTGAGCTGCATTGATCCTGGTCGGCTGGCCAGCAGAAGGGTGAAGCACCACTCTGTAGCAACATGCCTCTCCTCATCTGCCTCCTCATGTTTACTAAGGAAAAACTGGGAAAAGGATAGGCCTCTGGCCTTATGGTACATCCCAAAAGCCAACAGGCATTTATGACAGCTCCCCAGGTGGAAGATGTCCTCAGTTGCTCACTGGAAGGGTCTCCCACCCCTTCAGCTCTCACCCCTTCAAACTGCAGTGCTAGTAGTGGGTAAAAGTATGGCTGCACAGAAGCAGGGCTGACTTGCCTTATGCTGCCTGCCTTAAGTTGCTCCTGGGCAGGGAACACAGCCTTCAACTTTCTTCTGAAAGGCTCGAGAGGAAACAAGTCTAAATATGCCTTATTCACTCAACATCACTTCACAGGGTACCTTGCATAGTCTGCTCTCTCATGTCTCTGGATGAAAGGAAATTCAGCAGGCAATTTATCATCAAATCAAAGTTACCGCTATCAAAATCATTCTGGATCGAAAAAAACGGAGTAAATTTGATCTCACTTGTAGAGATGTGTTTTGGGCAATGATAACGAGCCTCAACCAGCTGCCTCATGCTTAGTCACTGGAGGCAGCACCTGCACTAGTTTGGGTAGCAGAGCTGCTGAGTGAAGACTGGCTGGGAAAATGCAGAGCTGTAAGCGGAGCTGGTGGATGAGAGGCTGGGACAGAGGGGTGTGATGATCATGGGTCATATTATGGTCCTCAGCCTGGGTGTGCAAAAGCCCCAGAGATAACCACGGCTGGGCATCAGCTGCCTTTCTGCAACTCAGTTGGAGGAGAGAGGGAATGATGCTGTGGAGGGAAGACACAGGCAATGGGATTAAAAAAATAAAGAAATAAATTATATATATATATGGCGCTGGAAGTATGGGAACGCAGTTTGAAGAGAGGCTTTTTATTAGTTTAAGAAGTAGAACGACAAGCACACTTTAGTGCTTCATCTCTGCAGCTAGCACTTGGTGCTACTGCTGAAGAGGATCTGGCGTCCTTATTCTCTCACAGGTCCCCACCAGACTCAGGTAGCCGTACCGTTTAACCCCCCTTCTCTTCCTTTCGGTTCTTCATTCCCATGCAGCCCATAGGCAATGCTGTACGATGTGAATCCCCTCCCCCAAACTTTCCCTCTTTAAATTGGTGTCACTGCAAAAGCATAGATTATTACTGACACTGATCCCAATTTAATCCTCCCAATAATCTGATTTTTCCAAGCCTATTTATATCTTTGAAATGACAGTGGGGCTTGAAGCGATACAAATACCTGCGTCTAAGTACTGGTGCTATCCACACCAGCCTGCTTCAGCTTGACCTTCCAGAAGATACTGTCTTCCCCAAAACTACATGGTTAATCACTCCCAATATGTTGGCAGTGTCAGGCTGGTCCTTGGTCTCACATTTTGTCAATTAATTATTTTCATGCTACAGGCTTGCCCTTCGCATTGCACTGGTAACAAGCTGAGGTCCCCAAATAAGTTTTAAAGCTCGTATAAATGTAGAATTTCTTTTTCCTTTGTGGATTTTTAATAACCTTCTGGTGTCTGGAAGTGATCAAGAAGTAAAGCTTTCATAGCAATGTAAGAAGTATAAACCGATTCTGGTTTGTTATTTCATCCAGCAACTTGAGAACTTTTTTTATTTTCCCGGGCTTTAAGGCGATCAGGCGGTGTTTTCGCCCATCCCCAATCTCCTTAAGAAGCTTATTAATGTTTTACACTCAAAATAAAGACAAAGCAATCTGAAAACAAAACCATACTTAGGGCTGCATATTCTAAATGTGCTTGCTGGAATATTTCCACTATTTGTAACCAATTCATTTTAATATTGCTCCTGCTTCTTGCTAGATCTGCAGAACTTCAGTTCACACGTAGCCAAGGAGTAGTTCAACCAGCAGTCAGCAGGTTTGGGGGCTTTTTTTTTTCTTTTCACTTTTATAATTCAACACAGTGACTTGTTTATATAACCGAATCCTTTTGTTTCTCCAAAGGGGACTTGGATATTCCACTGAGCCACGACACCCGTGGTAGGTGATTGTCTGTTTTTTCCAAAGCGAAGACCTCAGTTTTCAGCACAATTTACATTCCAGTAATAAATATTTAAAAGAATTATAACGGAACTGAAATAAAGAATGTCTCTTTGAAACACACGCACACACTCACACACTGTCAATCGGTCTGGGGTCGCTCCTGTGCAGATGGTGCCTCTGTTCAAACCCTTAAATATTTTACTTTTTCCATAAAAAAAACTTGGCCACTTTGGATTTTTAATACCCCATAAAAACTTTATAAAATTCTATTCCTTACTGTCTATCCAGCAAATCAGTCAAACATCTATGTTAAAGATATTTTCTGCAGCAGGACCTCTTTCTGCCCCTAGGATAGCATAAGATAGAATAGAAATTGTCTTGAGTTCTCACTGTTCTTTCTCAGATATGAGCTTTTAGGATTTTTGATCATCTGTTTTTCCTCCAATAGGCTAAAATAAATGACAATAGTATGGCAGATTTGGAAGAAACCAGGGCCACACAACTACTTTTTGGCTTCAAATGTGTAGCCCATTATTAAGCAAATGAGCTACTGATGTACTTCTCCATTTACAAAGCTTGTATTTGCCCCTGTGGGCATAACACCAGGTGATGTCTTAATTAATGATGGTGAAGATCGTACCTATGACATAAAGAAAAGAACTGCTTTTGAAAAATAAGAAAAGCAAATATTCCCACTCCCTTGAGGAACAATAATGAGCTGGTTTCAAAAAGCGGAATAATGAAAACCAAAAGGGAAAACAGGGAAGTAAGTGGCGTAAATATTGAAGTTACCTGCAAACGCCTCTCTTTGCAAATAAGTGCATATTCTTCACAGTATGCTGTATCCTGCACAGCACTTAACATCACTCACAGGATAATCTGCCAGTCTTTATGTTTGCATCGAAGCATGCACACATTAGCGGCACCGTGCCTGCATTATCTGCTGGCTGGCTGTAATGCCCACTGAGTGCTGCCTGCTGAGCAGGACCCTGAGCTGCCTTGCTACTCATGCCCCGATTGCCTTATGTCCTGACTACCTCGAGGCAGTGGGCTCTGACACATTCCTCTTCAAAGCGGCAGATGAAAATGCAGCCATCGGGGCTCTCTTCACCTCTATCCCCCGTGCTATCTACAGCCATCATGGGATGGGAGCGATGCACTGATGTGTGCCAGTCAGGGGCCGTGTTATCTCTGGCTTCTGAAGCTTGAAATGTGTAGGGTGGGTAGGAGCTGCAGAAGGACCAGCGTCTCTTTGTGTCGCTAAAAATCAAGTGAAAGAGGGCAAAGAAATGGGCGTCACGGGGAATCAGTCTTGGCTCTCCAAGGCCCTAAGGCAAGAGGCAAGGAGGGCAGGGAGTTAATACTGTCTTTTCCCATTAATTCCCACGTCTAAGGCTGAGTAGGAAAAGAGTAATTCATCTCCATTTCCATCCCCACCTCTGATTTTTCACCTTGGGAATCTGATCATTTTTAGCTCTGTAGGTTTAATTTGCTGAACTGACATGCACATATCCATCTTTCACGTTGATCCTGGTTTAAACTCAACAGAACAGAAATACGAGCAGAAACTAACCTAGTTGGCCATTACAGGCGGTGACACTGAACAGGTTTGGGAGAAACAGGTTAACACAGAGGTGTGGATGACCTCAATCTACCCAGAATTCTCCATAGGAAAACTGTGACGGGGGGAGCATATCTGTGGGTGCGGGATGGAGCCTCCAGTCATCGGAGGAAAGGAGAAAGCCCAGGAAGGAGCTGCCCCGAGGAAGCCACAGGATGGAGGCAGCAGACCTCCTGCAGCTCTCATCTCCCGTGCCAGGCCTGCTCCATCTACTGGCAGGAACAGGGCGGAGGCTCCATACTTCCTGCTGCCCACCCAGTCCGGCTAGCCAGGGCCGGACTCCTTTTTGCCTGCCAGCAATGGCCGCAGGCGGGGAATGGCGCTTCACTCCGCCCTCGGGACAAGGAACTGTCTTCCCAGCAGCTTCCCTCTGCTTTGGTATCTAGCAGACCATCACATCTGCTGTCTGAGAAGCTGCTCTCAGGGTTCGCTTGCCATCAGGCAAACCCTGGTGAAAATGCCCTCCTCAGAGGAGCGTACTGTTGGGAGTGTGCTGAGGTGTGTTTAAGAGAGCTTGCTGAGGAAACTCAGGTCTTCTCAAAATATGGAAACCACATAGAAGGCCTTTGCCATGTATGCAGCTGAGTGGTTCTGCAGGCCTGACTTGCTCATTTCTGTGTGAGAAGACAGGCTGGAGCCTTGTGTGCAAGGCTTTAAGAAAGCTCCCCTGTGCAAGACGAGGATTTTTAGATCTGGCACCACTGGCACTAAATCATTTTTCCTCTTGTCCTGCCTTCTGCAATTGGAAAATGGCTACACCTGGACTTTTTTTTTCCGTAGGGGAAATGCACTGTGTTCACCCTCCCATGGTCCTCCTCCATGGCATCTCCTCCAGCTCTGCGGTAGGGATGGTTGGGCTCACTCAGCAGCCCTTCCCTCGGTACAGAGAAGAAGGGCATCCCTCCAGTATCAGAGTGATGTCTGCAGAAAGTTGAGTCTCCACTGGATTTCACTGTGCCAGTGGAACACGAGGGTCTGGTGCTATGTTATCCACACTCCCTCTTTATTCAAATTTTATCTGTGAATTCTTGCAAATAATAGATGACTGAGACCTTAATTGTGCTGGGAAATAGTAAGATGAAAACAGTAGACAGACCTTAGCAATTTCAATGGACTTATTCACGGTGTATTTAGTCATGCAAGTCTTTGCAGAGTCAGAGACTAACGAAGTACCTGTTGGGGTAAGTAATAATCCTGTGTGTTCACAAAAGCGGTTTAAAACAGCTCATTTATAACGAGAGACACTGCCTCAGTCAACCGAATGCTACAGAGTTCAGAACAAAGAAAAAAATAAACATAGCTCCAGCCTTAATGCCACCAGATCTTAGGAAGCAATCCATCCCAGCTTTTCTATGTCTCAGCCTTAATACACGCATTCTTAATGTAAATTACATGCCAATGATTAATAGATTTTGTATCAATTGAACTTGAACTGAAGTCAAAAGAACACATTCTTTTCTATTCTTTTTCTTTTCTAAACCTACATTAAAAAAGATTATTCAGAACTCTTAGAATGAAAAGTGCCAGGTCAAAACTCACATTTTTCTAGCGAGTCCATGAAACCTTACTTTTCAAAGTCACATACTGTAGAATCTTAATCATCCTGGAAGGCTTATCCAGGCTATGGATTAAGTATGCAATTTGTGTGGTGCCAGCTTGTTCTGGGAGTACAGGACAAGAAACAGAGCCCTGCTCAGAACTGAACTCCTTCTGGTCCAGATGAGCTCTGGCAGCATTCAGTGGCTTGGCATGAATAGGTATGCCCTACATCTGCCCACCAGCCCCACACAGGGCGGGTTGTCTGAGCAGCACAGGTCCTTTGCAGCTCTGCAGCACTCCCTGGTGACTCTGCACCATGCCCCAGGCTCTGGAAGTCTCCTTGATTTGGGAATGTGTCCATAAAGCCACGCAGCTTTGGCTCAGCACAGTGTGAGAGCTAAGGAGTCTTCCCGGGTGGCACATCTGTACAGTACTACCTCTTGCATGGCTCTTGTATTATTATTTTCCATCTAGAAAAACAACCCTTTCTTGTCCTCCACTTTGTCTCAGATAATAGAAAGCTGTTTGTATGTCCATGAGCTTAACGAATTCTGGTCTTGGAAGAACTTCTCTGGCTGGTTATACACGAACATTTTTCACATTTTTGATGCATGTGCAGTTAATAAAACTTGGGCAAAACTTTAAAGCTTGGACTATAATCTGGACAGATTATAAGTGTTATTTATATTCTCCATGAATTAACCTTAAAACTTGTTATGCATGGGGGCTAATTACTGAGGGATTTGGCTCTGAAATCAGAGTGTTCTCCCCTCAGCTCAGTTTTCCTCATGGTGTCAGAAAAACAAATATTTTGATCCCAGTTATGAAAATCGGGCCATGTTTCTAAAGTTTTCTGAGTATCTCAGAGCATTTAGTGTTCCTACTGATCTCCCAAATTCAGGACTTCCTGAGCTTCTGGTCTTCAAAATAAATACCCAACTTCTGGGGAGATATCGTCATCGTAGCATAATAGAAAGGCTTAGGATGGAGAGGACCTTAAAGATCGTGTAGTTCTAAGCCCTCGGCCACAGGCAGGGTTGCTGGTCACTAAATCAGGCATCAGATCAGGCTGCTCAGGGTCCTATCCAACCTAGTCTTGAATGCCCCCAGGGATGGGGCATCCACAGCTTCTTCGAGCAAAATGCTTTAAAAAAGGCTTAAACACAAGTTAAAAGAGAATGTGCAGTTTAGGCTCACCTTGCGCAGAACTGTTAGTTCAGGAGAAGGTAACGTGTGAACTGAAAGCCCAAATGGTGCAAATAAATTCAGAATAGAGCAAAATGAGTGAGAAATACACGTCCAGAACAGGGGAGGGGAGTAGTGCAAGTGAAGCTGCTGTTCAGCAACTCCCAATGTGTATAAGCCCGTAATTACTTCTAAAATCTCACCATTACTAAGCCATGCTTATAATTTCTAGAGGCCTCTAGTTTCTGGAACAACTGGAGTATGAGATTCAATTGCATTCACTTCAGTGGAGGATACAGTTAAGTACGGGCACGTTTTAAGGCTTGAGGCCAGTCATTAACAAATTAGTGCATGGGAATATTTGAGTTTCTCCTATCTGATTTTATGAAGTTATTTGGCAATAGCTGCTTGTCATCCCATTTTCATCCCCCTTCTCTTCACCCCTCCCCCCCCCCCCCTTTCCCTTCACAGCAAAACAACCCCCTCCGAAATAAAAAAGAGCATTGCAAGTACTCAAACTTCCCATTTTCCCCTTACTGTAGGGCAGAAATACATGCTGTGTCTTGCTTTTGTACATGTACACACATATATATTTTAAAATATGATGTGTTCAGTAGATGTCAGGGTGCCTGTTTCCTTCCACTACGCGGCCACGCAAAGCCCTTTCACGCAAGAACACGGAGCACGGGAGCGGAGGACGGGGCACTACATCTCCCATAGTGCGCGGCGAGGGGCAGCGGGGGGCCGCAAGGGTGGTGAGGCGCAAGGCCTTCTGGGAGATGTAGTCCCGCGGAGGCCCTGCCCGGCTGCCGCTCCGGGGGCAGCTCCCCGGGCACCTGTGTGTGCCGTGGGAGGCAGGGCGACCGCATTGTGCACCGCTCCCTGCGGGGTGTTGCAATGCAGCTGGCTGCCAAACCAGGAACCGTTGGGAAAAGCATGGGAGAAATATGCAGGTAAGGATCTCCCTGCGTTTGCTGTGGAGTTGGAGGAGAGGGGCTGCAGATCCCCTTGCCCTGCCAGCCGTCCTGGCATCGTGCTGCGGGCCGGCAGTCGTTGCCCTTTTGCTCCCGTGCAACCCGTCTTGCTTGGGGTTGGCTCATAGCAGCGTTTGCAGCGCGAGCACGTGGGAGCAGTGGCACAGGGATGCCATTCTCCCTGCAGCTGCGGTCAGAGGAGCGGCTGCTCGGCTGTTCTGGGAGAAGGTTAGTGGGAATAAATATTCATTCAGTCTTGGAAGGAGGCGGGGAGGAAACCCCACTCTCTGTAGGGACTGGAGATCTTTTTCTAGTGAATAAGGATCTTATGACGTCCAACTTCTTGCTCTATTTAAGGTTACTTTTACAATTCCTTTTTGTTTTCTTATTTCTCCCCCCCCCTCCCCCCCCCCCCCCCCTCGTTTTAACTCGACTTTCTAGGTCTCAGTAGAAAGGAATAGCCAAACATAAATTTAGCGTAAGCATCTGCAGCAGCTTTTTCCTGCACACACTTCCTTGTCCTGATGTCTCTGCTGCTGCACAGTGGCAGAGCCATAGGCAGCCACAATTCCCAGGCTGCACCGATCCCCATGACCAGCACTGGAAACACTGGAAACGCTTCCGCTGCATGCTGCCATCAGGAGAGTGCAAGGAGGAGAAGCAGCTTTGTATGTTCATGGCTCCTGGTGATCCTTGGACAAGTGGGAGTGCCCTAGGAGCTCCTCCTGCCTTGCTGCTGGCCCTTATGCCTGAGAGTAAAATTCTCAGAGAGCTTTGGGAAATCCTTGGCGCAGGGATGCGCTGTCGGCCTCCCAGGGCTGAATGCACGTCACATGTATGGGTGCTGGGCTGAATGACACAGCTGTATTCCTTTCTACAAATAGTTTAACGGTGATGCTGAAGACTGCATGTACTGCAGGAACAACGTGGATTTTTTTAGCTAAGGCTGCTCATGCCAGATCCTATTTAAATGAAAGGATGTGGAAGCAAAGACAGAAGTTAGTGTTAGGGAAGGGCTAACAATGCAAGAGGCAGTTCCCAGTTCTGCCAAGAGCTGTGTTGCCCTTTTTATGGTAATAAAGAAGTTTTGCCTTTAATCACTGCAGAGGCTGCCAAGTGCAGAACAGGTCTGGACAGCGAGGCTGTTCTCTTCCTGCTCCGAGGTCAGCATGGAGGTACAGCTGTGGGCTGGGCTTGCACAACCGTGGGCACTGATGCTAGAAGGTGGCACAGAACTGACGAGCAGATGTTCTGTATGAAGCAAACAAATGCAAGAATGCTAAAGATTGTGCTCCTGAGTGCATACCCACCAGGAGGGGGTGTGTATCTCAGATGGGGATGCTGCACTGACAGCCACAGGGTTGGTAAGAAGCTCCAAACTCATGCTGCTGTGATGGGAATGGCACATGGACTGCTCCTCACAGGTTTCTGTTGCATCCTATATTCTCAGTGATCACTTCTAATGCATATACAATGGAAAATAACCTTCTGGGAAAGTGGCACTGAATCTGAAAGTACCCCGTATGCATTCAAGTACCTTTTTCCCATGCATGAGCAGCACTAGTAAAAAAAAAAACAACAGGTATTTGCTGACAACTTGTCTGTGTTTGGAGCATTTCCCTGCATGCTGACATCAAGTATGCCCCTGCTGCATCTAACATGGGCACAGATTTCCCTGTTGCACCTGACGTCAGCATACCTCCCTAAAAGTGGTTTTGTTTTCCATTTGTGATACACATCAGAAATCAAACGGCATGAGGTGGCTAATGGTATCATATTGACCCACTGCTGCGGTTGCTATTAATATCTGAAGAAATTCCCAAATATGACAGCCCCAGCAATAGTGCTGTTACCTGCCCATCTTTCTCTTGCCAAGCAGATCAGTGTCTTTTTACATTATCAAGTTCAGTAATTGCTAGATTTGCAATAGCTGGTGAGTTGATCTGCCATGTCATTTGAACAGTATCCAAACTGTCAATTATTTTCAAAATAGAGAGACTGAATGGGTGTGGGGGAGAGGTACCTTTTTCTTCTCACTGGCTGCCAAAATGTCACCCATCGTTTTTAAGAACTGTGCATTCAAAATCCAGCCTTAGTGCAATCAGAAATCAGCCTTAGTGCACAGGCTACTCAATTTCTGTTTTTGTCATTATTGCAGTTGTAGTAACTCTGTTAAAGACAAGACAAAAGGTTGCTCTTTTCACTTAGAATCTTTTCTAGCCTCCACTTTTGCAACAAAGGTTACCCTGAGCGATGTGTACATCTGTCTGTTCTAACTGTAACAATACATATTATTCATACCTTGTCAATGTGTATGCTAGAAAACAGAAGCTGAATTTATAGCTATATTTCCTTTCTGCCGGGGCTTTTAGAGTGAGTGTTTCAGTGTTTCCATTATAAAACCCTGTTTTCTGAGGTTTATAACAGTCTTGAAGTGCATAGTGGTCTTGAACCATAATAGAAAACATGTAATGTTGCATTTACAATACAGCTGTAACTGCACATTAAGGAGTGTAATCTTCTCAGTGTACCCACAGTAGTCCAATAAGGTTAATTGGAGTTACATTTACTAAGAGAAGAACAATATTTTACCCTTGGAGTTCTCCACTCAGAGACAAGGACAGAGTGCCTCTGCCTGCGCCAGGCTCACAGCTGCATCATTCCTGGTGGCAACCCATGTGAAAGCCCCATGTGCATGTGCAAGGCCCCTGGAGTATCTGCCTCTATGGGTTTGCTGAGCTGCTTTGCAGACTTGGACAGTGGAAAACAAAGGCAGGTCCTGCCTGGCTGCCTTCGGTAATGACATAGCTGTGTCCAGACGTGGAGTCCTTAGTACAGGAGAGAGATGGATCTGTTGGAGTGTGTCCAGAGGAAGGCCACAAAAGCAGTGCAAGAGTTGGAACACCTCTCTATAAGGACAGGCTGAGAGAGCTGGGGCTGTTCAGCTTGGAGAAGGCTCCAGGGGGACCTGAAAGCTGTCTTTCAGCATCTAAAGGGGGCTGTATGAAGCAAGGGGATGGACTCTTTTGCAGGGTCTGTTGTGATAGGACAAGGGGAAGTGCCTTCAAGCTAAAAGAGGATAAATTTAGATTGGATGTAAGAAGATTTTACAGTTAAAGATGTTGAGGCACTGGAACTGGTTGCACAGAGATGGTTGCTCAGAGGTCCTTGCAGACATCTGAGCAAGGTTGGGCTGAATGGGTGTTCAGAGACCCATCTAGCTGTGAGTGTCCCTGTTCATTGCAGGGGAGTTGGATAAAATGACCCTTAGGATTATCTTCCAACTCTAACGATTCTATGATACCATGAAACTGAGGCAGAGATGATCAGTAGATTTTATACCTCATCAAATGCATGGGGAGGTCTTAGTCCTGTCTGTCTCTGCCATTTCTGCCCTTGGCTTCCAGTCTTGCATAAATCTAGGTCCCTCCTGAAACCCTAGGCATTTCTCCATTTCCAGCCAGCTTACTCCATCTGGCATCTTGCATTCATGTGTCACTTTGCTTACTAGGGTAAGGGAAATAAATTAGAGTTCATCATAACATCCCTTCAGCCCCAGGCTGTCTCAATTAGTCCAGCTCTATCGTGTGGTTGCTGTTGTAGCCTGAGCTACCACAGGCAGATCCAGGGCTTTTGAGGCAATGCCTGATACACTGGGGGATCTCTGCGGGATTTCTACTCTAGAAAAAGTATGTATCTCTATAGTGTTCACATACAGAAATTACAGCATACCTGGGACAGGGCTGTAGGTGTTGGTGTGTGTCTAACAGGTCTGCCTCTCTGAGCTAGCATCTAGCTGAAATTTTGGCTGGTACCTACCAGCTCCCACTGTGCCAGCTGGGTTGCTTTGAGAATGTAATTGTGAGAGCAGGTTAAGGTGGCAGTGCTGGTGAGTGGTGGTGTTCTGGGTTAGAAAGAACACTTCAGATGATGAGGGAGAAGAGCTGAAGTTAACTGTAGGTAGTGCTAGGGGTGCTGGCCGTGCTCAAACCAGAGCAGATTTATCATTGCAATCCCTTGCTTGAGCTTGTTGTCCTTAACTGGGTGAAGGTAAGGAAAGCAGCTGCGTGTTCAGAGTAGAAAGAAACTTCTAAGAATTGTTTTTTAAAAAAACAACACCCAAGACTCTTGGAGCTTAAAGACTTTGTTAGGTTCTGTAGTGAGTACAAAGCACTCCTCTCAGATTGTCACAGGGCCATGGTTTTCCAAGTCCAACTCAAGCTTTGATCAGCAGCCAGTAACAAGACAAAGCATGATGGCTTAAAATTGCTTTCTGTAGAATTTTTTTTTTTTTTTCCAGTGAAACGGAGAAGGTTACCTATTTCTTCATTAACCCAGCCACAGTTTAGAGTTGGGCTCATCTGCCACTTGGCAGCAGAAGATAGGAAGGAGGTAGAAGGCTGCACTCACTGTGAGTGTTAGGCTTGGAATCTCATCTATGTATCAGTCTGAGAGGACAGGTTAACATGAGCATCAGCAGGGCTGAAATCTTGTTGATCCTAAGTTCTTGCTGTTTCATCTCACATGCCACCTTACTTAGTCTTCCACTTAACCTCTTTTCCTGTGGCTAACGGGTCAGCTTATTGGGTTCATGCCCTTTTGAAAGTACTTCTAACCTCAAGCATTCAGAAATCACAAATTCACTCTCAGATTCATGAGACTGCAGGACAAACATGCATTTTTTTTTTTAATTGAGCAATTAAAATAGCTTAATTAGGATTTTGGCCCTGATCCTTTTGAGTTTCGTAGCTTTGGAGCATCGTTTTTCTTGCTGTGAGGTCTTGACCCGCTTTGCCTCCAGTAAAACCTGTATTTGTCACAATTGTACAAATAAAGAACTAGTGCTTTGGGGGAAAGAAAAAAAAAAAAGAAAAAAAAAAGAACTCAGATATGAAAATGTTGGTTTTGTTATTGTGTAAGTTTGTTATTCACTTCTTCTGTTTTTGCCCCCTCAACAGTTATGCATGCCTGTGTATGTTGTAACATATCTGCTGAGAATGAGTGGGAGGGAGCTGAAGGGAATTCTGATTTGCGAATTAGTGCACGAGGGGCCAGCAGAAAGGACTGCAGGGAAAAAAAGTGATGAATTGGAGGTTACAAAAGACCTAGAGCAGAGCCATAGGTGTGTTTCATACAACCGTCCAGCATTTAAGAGGCTACAGTTTGCACGTTCGTTATTTGTTCTCTTTCATGTGGGTAAGAAAACCTTTGGGAACACTGGGCACCATCTACCAAGAATTTTTCATCATGTGATGCATGAATTTAAATAGAGAATATCTCCTGAATGGGGCGTGTGTTCAGATAAGGCTTTCAGTGTACTTGATATCGTCTCTGTGATTGGCCCACAGTCTAGAGATGCTCAGGTCTTGTTGCTGTGGCTCACTGTGTTTCAGTGCACCCAACATTTTGTGTTCTTACAGCCATCTGAAAGTGTCTGACATGACTGTTCACCCTGCAATTATTGGTATTTTGAAATTTTTACATTGGGGAATATGATAAATATTTCCAAAAGCAAGAGAGTCAACAAGGCACCAGCCTCCCCTGCTGTTCTCAATGAGGAGCTTGAGCAGAATCCCAGAAATCCCGCACTCGATGTTCTCCAGGAGAACTTCCCCTGCACCATGGTGGGCTGTAGTGCAGCTTAAAAGTGAGGCTCTGTAGGTGCTAGTAGAGAAATGCTGAAGAGCTGGGGTCATCCTTAGTGATTACTTTGAACTGTCACATTGAGTCTATTTGCAGCTGTATCTCCTTTCAACATGAGGATATCAACTAGTAGCTTCTGCGCTTCTTGAAGTTTGAAAATCATTATAATGGCAATACTATTGGTCTGACTTGCTTGATTTTGACCATTCTTTTTGCTTTCTACTCGCTGGTTTACCTTCCTTCTGTACTGAGGCTAGATGGTGTTAATGCTTGAATTGTAATGCCCATCCTGTTCTTTATGTTTGTATTGTCTAATTCATTGTGCATTCTTTTCCTCTTTCATTTTGCTTTCTTATTCATAACAGACTGTTAATTACATCCAGTCACTCCGATGTTCAACAGTTAGAGGTAAGGCATACAGGCAGATCTGATACTGCCTGCAGTTCCCAGCTGGGACCTGATTGTACCATTCCTGGTCAGCTTGAAGGCTATCATAATCCGTGGGAACTTTCTCTGTTCATTCATTTGTGCGAACAGAGCACTGAAATAGGCTGCCCTGAGTGGTTGTTGAGTCTCTATCTCTGGAGGTATTTAAAACCCATTTTGACTCTTTTCTGTGGAACCTATCTTGGGAAACATACTTTTGTAGGAGTTTGGACTCAATGATCTTTATTGGTCCCTTTCAACCCCTATGATTCTCTTGGTCTTTGATCCTGAGATATCTGTGGAGCTTCTTCTGGAACCAAATGCTATTTGGAAAAAAAAAAAACAGCAGGGGACCTGTCCAGAAGAATGTTTCATTAGCTCATCTGAATTTACAGTTTCTGAGACTTTTGGTATTGATAAATGCACTGTTTCAGTAAATTTTCTCTTTCACATACCCTGTTCTTTTGTTGTCTATCATTATCTTTTCACCTGTTTCAGGCCTTAGTAACCAGTCTATCAGTTGCCTGAGGGCACTGATAGGTCTTTATTGTTGTGAGTGGCTTCACTGAAGATCTCCAACCTACACCATCTTCCCAGGAATACGAATGAAGTTCAAACCTGGGAGTTTATCCATCATATCCACTCACAGCAGCTCTAGGACAGTGCGCTTAGCCCTACCTCTTCTTGGATGCTGTTCTTCCCCTTGTCCCTCCTATTTGTGTCTTTAATCCATTTTCTTTCATTTGGATGACCCAAAGGACTCAATGGTCAGGATTTGTCCAGCTGGAAGTTCAGGAGCCATTGCTCAGAGCAGTGCAGTGTCGAGGCTCATTGTTTCTGAAGCTGCTGCCTCTTTTTTCTCTAAAGAAATCTTTCTGTATCCTACTGAAAGGATTCCATAATAAAATTATTGAACTGCAAACTGGAGAGGTAAGGTGGGGAGTGTAGCAGCCACAGAGCACATTGAGCTCTTAAAATTTTTCTGTTAATTGGAGAAAACCAGTGTTCTGTATCTTTCCATTTGCAAAGCACAGAAAAGCACTGATCTTTGTATGTGTTGGTGTTGATTCCATGGACTAGTAAGTGAAAGAGAAGTTGATAAGAATTATTTAGTTAATTAAATTTTAGAACACGGTACTTCTGTAAAGATTTTCACAGCTCTTTTGATCTGTGGCTCAGAACTCAAATACAGCTTGGAGAATTCAAACCTTGAGATTGCCATCTAAAGTACATTTTCTGTCAGATGTTAGATGTTTTTTCTTGGCATTTAAAAATTGAACTTCATACGATGAATTACAACTTACTGTTTCTTATCGCGATATTGTTACTAAGGCAAACGTTAATATGGTTTTGTACTACTACAAGGCTTGTCTAGGCAGGGTTCTTTGGCTTTTGCTATCAATGTGGAACTATTGATTCGTGAACATAAATCCTTACTTATCTCCAGTCAACTTTATAGCACAATGAAATTATAGGGTTGCTTGAATCAATCAGTGTTTCTAAAGCAAGCTATAGAAATATAAACAAGTTACTGATTATTTAATAATGCCAATTTGCTTAGAAATGCCTGGCCTTGGGCAGTAGATGTTGCATTAATTTCTGCTTTCTCTGGAATTTCACTGGGGCTTCAAGACCTTAATGTCACTATTAGCAAAGGTAACTTTATTTTAGAAACTCATTCTGAGCTCTCACAGCAAGAGGAAGAAACTGATGTTCCTTTTGACCACAAAATCTGTGCTATTTCTAAGTGGAGTTCTTTGAAGTAAGTAGGATATCTCACAGCTTGTTGCTTTAGAGGAGACTTCGTACAGTGGCACTACATTTGGTTAGCATAATGAGGTTTTTTAGCCCCTGTGATATTGACTGAGTTTGAAGTACCAAAACTTTTAGTCATCTAAGATTAATTCTGTAGGTGAAGTGCAAGTTTGCATAGCATTTCAGCCTTCCTGGAATTTTGGGTTAGGTGCCCCTCTTCTGAGAAGCAGTTATGTTAATATAGACAGGTTCTGACTTAGGGAAACAATTTAAGTATAAAAATATATCTTTGTTTCTCAGTAGGAAGTGTCATGAAAGCAGCTTCCTCAATGGTCTCACGGTTGCAGTGTACGGCCTTTAGAGATCCAGTTCATTGGAGTGATTTTATTCAAGGTGGTTCAAGAATATTCCACGAGTCCACGGTGTCCTTTCAGTGCTCCTGTACGTTTGGAATCCAGAGCAGGATCTTTTGATCTGGGCTCTGATGCTTCAGTGGTCTATCATCGGAGTAGTTTGTTGTAGCTTATCGTGCAGGGGGTTAAGACCACCTGATTAATCTGCTTGGCCAATCTCCTTACGCAGGGATAGTAATAATGGAGTCATAGAAGGCAGCTGTAAATCCCTCTGCTGTAATACATTAATATTCCCAGGACTTTGGCTATTAAAGTTGTTTTAAATATATATATTAAAAGAAAAAAAAAAGCCTCTGAGAACTGTGCCTTTGATCTTTTTGATTGATCTATCTTAAATATGTTAATAATTCATTTTTGCTTTGGAAGGGTTTTTGTCTTTAAGATAAATTAATGTTATATACATACACAGTTTTGTACATGGGCTTTGTTAAAGCTTACATGTAAACTAGTCTCTGATTAATCTCATGTTTTTAAGCTGTTCTGTGGTATTTCATTTGCAGTAATTTGTGGCTAAGCTGCCTGTATAACACAATTTCCTTGATCTAAAGACTGTGCTACAAATTTCTATAGAGAGGAACTGCTATAAAATTAAAACTTAACACCTCTCTAGATTTCCTTCATCTATGGTGAAGTTGATATGACTTGGCCTTAATTAGATTATTATAGACCTAAAATGTATGAGGTAGCATAGCATGAGAGAAGTTGAATTTGGTCATTAACAAGAGTTCTTGGTTAGTCAGACTGGTTAGTCATTAGCCTCTGAAATACATGAGAGTACATTTTCCATTCGGTATGCTTTGAAGACTGGTCAAAATCCTTAATGTGATTTAGGTCTACTGAGAATGTCTTTAACCCTGCTTTTTAATAAGCTCTGTATTTCATGTCTGAGAGATACTTGTTTATGTCTGGCATTGCTGAGGCTCACAGCCGCACCTGTGTTAATTTTGAGGTTGAAGCACATTGTTTTGCAGGAGCATTTACAAAAAAATATTCTTGGAATTAGAGCAGACAGGAATTTATGTATGAACATTTCCTGGAAAACCCGGATAGCCTTTTTTTTTCTGTTTTAGTTGAGGAACACTGCTTACACTCTGAATGTAGTAATGTACTTCCCTTTTTAATATTTCCTGCTGCAAACATGCATATATACTAAAGTTCAGTCCTGTTTCTTTCTTGTAGATCTGCCTTTTGCTGGGACCTCCAAGTGTGCAGCATTGTCAGGGCTGAGAGAGGAGGGATGAGGTGGATATCCTGAGCGCGAGTTTGTGTTGGATGCAGTAGAGATCTGTGGATTTTCATTGCTGCAGGAGAGAAGAGCTTGGATGGCACCTCATCAAGGAACTGTGAACTTTGGTAGATGCTGTCTTGGGAGAAGCCTTGTGAAGGCGAGCACAGTTAGCACTGCTGACTCATAAGAGATGAACAGGAAAAGGCCTCTGCTGCTTCAACTTGTCTCTGTCTTCCTTCATGAAGTGGTTAGTGAGGACTTTGTCCCCATAGTTCTTTAATGTCCTATAATCAGCCCGAGCAACGTATCTCCACATAAACAACAGAGAGGTTGGTGATAAGTATATCTGCTATTAGTTATTAAGAATGTTTTTTTCTCATGTAAATTGCCTGTTTGTAAAGAAAGGATGCTGAAAGCAAGGCTGATGAATAATTCGTTTTTGTTGCTGTCTGCATCCCTCCTGATTCCTTTCCCCTGTCTCACAAAGTGTGATGGATTTCTCTGACTCTTCATGAAGCTGAAGTACTAAACTCTGGGACAACACCTAGGTGTGTTCCAGGTGAGTTTTGGAAGTATTGCTGCCTGCTGCTCTTTCCGTGGCTGGAGGTGCCAAGTTAAAATCCTCTAGTAAGAAACAGGTGCTGAGGATTAAAAACCAAAGCAAAAATAAAACTCCAACATCAACAGCAGAAAATGATGGTTGTTGTTGTTGGGAGCTTAATTATGTGTTCTCTTCCAAATTGGATGCTGATGTGAGAGCCTATATTCTATTATAATGTGTGTGTTTAAGAACTGTTCATCCCAGCAACCTCCCAGTGTGACTGGGAAAAGGCTCCAGTGTACTTAAAAAATAAGCAAGATCTGTACTTGACTCTGTGTCTGCTGAACTTAATAGAACTTCTGCCACTGCCTTGAACAGGAAGGTATCAATCCTCCACATGCAGATAAATCATATAGAATCATAGAATTGTAAAGGTTGGAAAAGACTTTTAAGATCATCTAGCCCAGCCTTCCACCTCCCACCAGTGTTGCCCGCTTAACCATGTTCCTTTGTACCATGTGACCTTTAATTAAAAAGCCAAGAAAATTAATGCACAGTGAAACAGGAATATTATTTTTTACTTTCTACATTTGTGGTAGGTTTTGTTTTGTTTCTTTTTAAAAAGAATTTAATGCATATTGATATTTTAAATATTTTTTGTTTTAATTTATTTTCTCCCTTAAAGTGGGGTTGGCTTGTACCCACTGACTAATTCCTTGCATTGCTGGTCTTGTGTTTTGTTGCAATTGTTCTTTGAGAACTTGGCAGCTGCAAGCTAGCAGAGCTTGTTGTTGACCCTGAATAGCAATAGCAACATTAATACAATAAGAAAGGTTTTCTGTGATCTGCCATGCTATCCTGTGGAGCCAATGAGCTGGTTAACACCTTTTACTTATTCTGCAAGGATCTGAGGCTGGAAGGGAATTAATGCAGTCGTGAAGCACGGGGAACCAAAATAGCAGTGATTCAGTTAGAGTAGAGCCAAATCTTCTTAAAATTAAACTCCATTGTGTTAGAGACTTTACTTTTTTGATACCTGTATTATTAACTTCTCTGATAAGAGCAGGAAATGTAATACAGTGATATTGGAGGAGCCTTGCTCATTAAATCTAAGCTATTATCTTAGGGTTGTAAGAGAAGAAACCACTCCTCATCCGGTGTGATATGAGAATCAGACGTTGCAGACTGCCTCTTTCTCACTGAGTTTTTTGGTTAGTTTTAGTTCCCTTAACTTTCAGTACATTATGGGAAGGCTGCTGTATGTATATGTGTATTTATGGTCTCGTAAGTTACAAACGAAACCACATAGTTTCTGGGAATTTTATCATGGGCAAGTGTTTACCTGCATGTTGCAGCTGCTCGTGTTGTAATCTGCATTATTTTTTGATAACTGGTGTTTAGCAACTTTGTGTGTAACAGGTTAATGGTCTCCTCATACAGACCTGCTTCAGGGCTTACTTTCTGGTTGACTTTTCTCACTGGACCAGATCAAATTTTTGAAATAGGATTGGGGTTTGCAGAGAGGAAACTGTGGAAGAGAGCTGAGGAATTCATGTGCTGGGGCAACTCATTTCCTGAACTGCAGTCAGACTGTGTTCAGGTGGTGTGACAGCCTGACTGTGCCACGGTGCAGAAACACAAAGAAGCACATGCTTCTATTAATGTTAACCTGGGTAACAGAGATTCTCTGGCTACATACTAACGCTGTGCCAAATGGTACCTCCAGAGGAGGCACTGCATTGAGCCTGGAAAATTTGCTGCAATACCTGTGGACCTGAGATGATCCAACCTAACAGTGCTACCAATGCAGTGACTGTTGCAAGCGACTCTAACTTACCCAGTTGCTACAGTTGTTTTTTTTCTGCTCATTAGTTTCTCTTTCTATATATGCCTTCTAGTAGTCACATTAGAAGAGTTTTCCCCTAATTCCTCCTTTTAGCTTGGGTAATTTCAACTCTACTGTTTTTAAAGTATAACCAGTTTGGAGATCAGTGCCAGTGAAGTTTTCTGTTGCAGAAATGCTCTGGTTTTATTGCTCCACAGAACACCACTGATTGCATGCTAAGATGCGGACGATGGGTGGTCATGTATTCTTCTTCCATGATCTGTACCAGAGTCAGGCTCTCCTTCCCCTCCTTCTTTTTCCCACATTTTCCCCAGTCTCCCACACTTGTTGTCTAGAAGCCCATTTGACCGCACTGATGTCTTAAGCAGTTGATATGTAAATATTTACTGACATGACAGTCAGCAAAAGGAGGGGGGGGGGAATTTCTACATCCTACCACTTGGTAAACCTTCAAGTTCTCTCTCTGAGTGTGCAGTCGATAAGAACAGGAAAGGTTTGCAGTTCATACTTGACTTGATACATTTTTGCTCTCTTGGTTCCTGTTTTTGTTGCAGATGTCATTCAAATAGCTGTGGGAGGTTTATCAGCTCTTGAGGAGACTTTCCCTTGTGTGCATGCTTGCACCACTGAAGGCTGGCACTGTGGTGGAGGAAAATGGAGCTCTCTGATCTCCTGGCGTTTGCCTCTGCAGAAGTGAGCAGTACAACCGTCACCCTGGCTTTACTGGCAGTATTCGTGGTTCTTCTATACTGGTAAGTGGTGATGGCAATAGGGGCCTGCTGAATTTCTCCCAGCATCTACAGAGACTTCCTATTTTTAAGGTGAAACTGGAAGATAGCTGGCTGGAAGGGGTGCGAAGGGCATGATGGTTTGGATGTGGCGGTTGAAATACATACTTATGAAACTCACATTGCTTTGTAGAGTTCTGTCCTTGCAATGCTTTCTTTTGAGTGCTTTACCAACAAACACTCACTGAAATTGTCATAAAAATTGAGGACTTAACTACTGCTGGTTTCTTATTAATTTCTGTAGGCTGCAGGAGCACTGATGCTGGTCACAAACAAACTGAGTTCTTGTTGGACCCTTCTCTGTACTGTTCTGCACACTTGACATTTGCCAGGTTTCTTGGTTTAAATTTAAAGACACTTTAACTGTTGCTTGAATTTCTTCTCTTGTTCTTTCCACACGGAGTAATGGACACAAACCAGAATAACAGCAATTCTAAAGTTAAGTGCAGTAGGCATAACAATGAGCTATGCTGAGATGAAGGGAAAAAGAAGTACCTACCACAACCCAGTCCGGATAATCTGTTTTGAAAATTAACGTAGCTGATCTGGGAATGCTTTTCTGACTCTTTTCACAAGAGTACCTCAAACCCTGCTTTTTAGTTATGTTTTTTCACATTTCTGTGTGAACTCAAGAAATAATTTCAGAAACAGGAAGAGAAGAACTTCAGAAGAAAATCCAAAACTAATCTAGAAAAGAATGTGCTGAATTCTGTCTCAACATAAATGAAAGAGATTGCCCTGATAGAGGTGATTGATGCCCCATCCTTGCAAATGTCCATGCAAGGTCAGGCTGGATGGGGCTCTACAGAACCTGATCTAGATGTGGGTGTCCCTGCTCACTGCATGGGAGTTGAACTAGGTGGCCTTTAAGGGTCCTTTCCAACTCAACAATTCTATGATTCTATAATAAACTTGGATCTAAAGGCAGACTAAGTGCAAGCTTATACCAGGCTCCTAGCCGTGAACAGTCAGCTGTCATACAAGCTTCGTAAAGTCCAATGTAGGGCTGAGCTGGGAAATTGCCTCAGAGTAAAGATATACCATTCCTTGTTTCTCTTTTCCTGGCTGAAGATGAACCCTTTGAAGGCGCTGTATAAAGGAAACTGGAGTTTTATGAGGGGAAGTGTTTTATGCCCTAACCTATCACTGATCCTATTGATCTGCAGATGCAAGTTGATTTTAGGGTAGTTTATTAAATAAAGCTGCCTTTATGTCATTCTTCCAAGGAGGAGCTGGTGCTGTTTCTTAAACTTGCAATTAAACATGTTGGGCAATGTACATGGGCCATTGGTAAGCTTGCTTAGTTGACTAAGCTATTTTGATCAATTTATTTCAGTAAAATGCAGTGAGTGAAGACATAAATCTTGAAGCACATATACACGAATGGTGCTTGTTTTTCAGCCTTGTCAATCTATTCATGTAACGGTTTATTTTATATATATATATATATATATATATATATATATATATGATTTTTTTCCATATCAAAGCTCTATTGTAAGTGAATGAGTGAGACATAACTCATGCTTGCAGCCTTCTTCATTCACAGTTGAGACTTTGGACTAAGGAATTACTTAAAGTGTACATAAAAGATTGCTAATAAAATGCAGTCCCTAATTCTAGAGAATGTTTTTATTATTATTATTATTATTATTATTATTATTATTAATTACAACCATGTTGCATGCAGAGTTGTGTGATTCTTCTAGGAGTTAGAAAGCACGAATTTAATCTGTGATGGGAGTATTAATGAAGTAATAACTAGTCAAGTTCCTTTGATATTTCCATTCTAAGCCTTATTTTAATAACCTCTGAATGCCTCTTTTCTGGGAAGGGCTTTCTTATTCTGCCAGCATTGTAACTTTTCAGGATGGCAGTCATAGGAGAAGGGAAGTATTAATATTTGCTGTTGTAAGTTTTGGGATGCTGGTAGCTTCTGTTTGATCAGGGTTGTAGCGTGTCAACTGTTCTGTGAATACAAAGACTAAACAGTTTGCCCACCTTTCTTTTGCTTTAAAAGGCTTACAGGCTGAATGGAAGGCAGTTGTAGGTAGAAAAAAGAGATGATAGGCCTAATGTCCACTAGAATTGTAACATGGTGATGTCAACTGCTCTGTTATTGAGCTATTTCCGTAGCAAGAATTTTGTGAATGGCGTTACTTGGAGGTTTAAATGATGCCCTTGAGTTGCTGCCCATCAGCTAAGCCTCTGTAGCTGTTAGTGTGTGCATTGTAAGGCCAGCTGTGATTTATCACAGTTCAGCTGACAGGTGGTATGTTGCTAAATTGTGATAAGACCAATTTCTTCACATTTCTGGATAAGGTGAGGTCATAGGAAATGGGGAGAGAAGTAGAGGTTGGTTGGGAAAGGTAGGAGAAGCTGTAGCTGCTTAAAAATAAACAGATACAGGTCTTAAAAGGAAACTTGGATGAGTTGGTCATTATTTAGGCTGCCTCTTACGGTACAATCAGGAACACCAGTAATTCTGTGTAGAACACTGTCTAACAGCACACCTGATTTCTCTTATGTTTTTATTAATGTAATATGAGGATGATGCTGATAATGTATTGTGTCAACCTTAATTCAGAGGCTATAATCTGTGTTTATCCTCCACATGACCTTAAAAAGCCTCTTCCCATAGCAGATTTAAGTCAGTTCATCTAACGCTGAGAGTACAGAGAATCTCTTGGGTACACAGATTCAAATTTGGAAAGGGGTGAACAAACCTGAAGCTGCTTTTTTTCTGTCTTCTATTCATATAACCTGCTCAGGTCTGCCTGCTTACTTCTACTCCTGGGGGGTTTAGTTGCCTGCTCCTTCCCCATCTTCAGAATTGCTATCAGTAGGTCCAAGTCTCTTCCCCTAGACCTCATACCATGGAATCTTCAACGGCTGTTGTTACCTCCTTATTATTGTGACAGACAGTGAAAATACTGCTTTAGTGACAATAAAAAAAGCCCAACAATATATGGCAAGTACATATCAGAGGTACAACACTGAGCACTCTTTAAAAAAATAAAAAAATCTCATGTCTGTGTCAATTCCACCCTCTGTGATTTCTACTAGCCAAGCTGATTATCAGAGCAGTTTCTTCTAAGAGCACTTTCTTCCTCAATTCCAGGGGCTGCTGTCTCTGTTTGCTTAATCTCTGTGAAACTCAGGGTTCTTTTCCAGGCATGAAATAAAAACAAACACTTAAGGGAAGAATGAGGTTAACATTTACAAATCCCAGTGATATTCTCGACTGAAAAGTGTATCTTTACAACATATTGTTCATTTTCATTTCAAACATCTGCCGAGCAGGGTATCCCGAGCTTGGTTGTAGCTGCAAACATCGCTTTGTCTCTTTTTGCTGCCTGGGAAGATATTTGATAAAATGAAAGCAGGAGTTTATTTTGCTTTAAAGTTTAATGTACCATAAACTTAGCATTATGAAGAAGCTGTCACAGCATTCAGATACCTGTGTTCAAACTAGATTATCAACCCCTTGTCTAAACAAACCTGTTTTTTTTTCAAAACTTGGAGGTTGGATGGGAGGTGTTTGTTTATGTTTGTGAGATCCATGTTTAATTACACGCTTTCAAGCATAGTAAAATATATACTGGTAATGTCCTTGTCTGTTTCTGAAAAGCTAAATTGTTCATAAAGATGTCATTTTTACATTAATTCAGTGTTATGATCACTTACGTTACAGGAATATGTAGACAGAATGAGAGATTTGGGTTTCCCTGGATTGAGGCGCTCTTCATGCATTGCATATCAAGTCAGTCCTGACACAAAGTATTTGCTGTCTCTGATGACCACAAATTAAAATGAAGTCCATTTTTTTTTTTATTCCTGTCCTTATGCTCAGATGTTTCCATGCACTTAGATGCAGGGGTTGCTTATACATGGGGGACAATGTGTTAGAGTTCATTAGTAGATAGGAAGTCTGTAGCAGACCTCTTTCTAAGTTAATTTCAGGATAGAAATCTTTTTTTTTTTTTTTTAAACAAGATGCCACCTAGAACAAGATCTCACACAATTTCTTCTTTTTAAACATTTCAGGATTTGAAAAGATGCTTGATCACGGGAGCTCTATGCTTATGACCTGAGTGCAGATATAGGGTGAGCAGATTATTCTCTCTAAAACATGCAGATAAAGCTTCTGGGAAGATCCCACATCAGATCCTTTCTGAAAGAAGCGCCAATTGTGAACATGTATGCCCAAGCTATTTCAGCTCTGAGTACAACCATCAAAGGTCCTCTGTATCTAGAAACCCAAAGCTGGGTATGGACCACCAGCATCCATCCCTAATGATGAATTGCTCTGCTCTCCTATCAGGCTCATTGAGCTGAGTGGATCACAGAGGCATCTCAATCCTCAGAAGTTTGAGGAAGCTTTTCACCTGCTGGCAGGAAGCACGACTGCACAGACAGGGAATGCTCCAGGGCTGGTGCTCCTGGCTGCAGCTGGGCTCTGGCTGCATTTTCACTGAGCTCTGCCTGCTGAACTCTTTTCATCTTGCACATCCCTCCCACAGCGGTGGCTGACTTCAGGTTTAGGCTATAAGGCTGTGGTTCCTTCTCTTTCAGCTAAATTGAGAATCTCTAGGTGAGCCTGAGAAGGAGCAGGGTCTTTCCATATTGCAACCTGGTAGTTTCTCAGTTTATTCCTGCATCAGGATCACAGGAGCAGAAATCAGGGAAGTTGTTTAGTTGTTTTTTTTTTCTTTTCTTTCTTTTTTTAGTGTTCAATTAATCCCAACTATTTTTTCCTAAAATGGCCATTATGTCAGTGGAAGTCATTCTGCTCCCCTTTATTCAAATGGCCCATTATGGAAGCTAGAAGGATCTGACTCAACAGGAAACATGAACAAACTGCTGTTGATGACAGAAAAAGCTTACAGATTCCAAATGGTCTTTGTCACGCAGCTTTACATCAAGCAAATCTGGAATTCCCACTAACGCGTCAAACATAATTTGATCCCACAGCTGTGCAGTATATGGCCTCCCCTTTCAGCTAAATCAAGCATCTCTAGGTGAGCCTGAGAAGGAGCAGAATAAACTGCTGAATTACAGTTTGGAGAAGTGCCATACCACAAATGACTAAATGCTTTCTTCCTCTGAAAACAAGGTAGATTTGATCATCCAGAATGAGGTTCGCTCACTGCCCTGATTATGCTTCTCTTAAGTAAACAGAGTGCTCTGGGTTTTTTGTTTTGTTTTGTTTTCTTTCTTTTTTTTTTTTTAGAGATATAACAGTTTTCTATCACTGCATTTGCAGCTTCAGTCTGGGCAACTTTGGTTTTATTTGCTTGCCCTTCACTACAAGATCAAGAGCCCTCTTATGTTTAAGTTTTTTAAAATTCAGATTGCGTGTCCAGCAGTGTTTATTTGAGGGCCCTCAAGTGCTTGTTGGTTGTAGGTTTTTTGTTTTTCTTTTTTAGAAGTGCATTACACCGAAAAGCTCTGTAAAAGATTCAGTCTCCAGCCTACTCGCTTCTCGTGGTCTTTGCTTTTCCTAAACATTTTCATTCCCCATCCCTTAAGCACAATTGGATTTTAGTGCGTGGAGATTATAGTGTTAATTATAGGCTAAGGTAGACCTACAAGAGTAAGTTAGCTGCCTTTCCTGAAACAAGCATATGTGCCTATCTTCTGGCATCACTAGCAGCTGTAGCATCCAATGGACCATAACCCATGACTGCTGTGAAGTTGGCTAATGTGCACAAGTGCTGCTGGTAACAGGAGTTAGCCTCAGCCCTTAAGCTGTCTTATTTCTGCTTTCCCTTCCTGCAGGACTGGAATGGACTCTGGGTTGGGCTTGGTTGTACAGGCAGGAGAGGGCTGTTGCTCTGGTCTCTGTACTAGGCGGTTTCTGCCCAGGAATCCTCCCTCTCTCTCTGTGAATCCTTTAGTTCTCCTGGACTAGGAGAACGTTGGGTTTAGCTTCTGATCTGCTCTTTGTCTTGGGGCAGGTTGATTTGTTTATTTTGGCAATATACAGGCACATCACAGTCTAGTTTTGGGTGCTGTGAACTAACTTCTGGGAGCTCCTGCCTCCATCTACTGACTGTATGAGGAATATGAGGTGCTTACCACTCTGTCTTTGGTGCACCAAATGACACTGAGCTCTGCTCTGCTCTCCCTGAGCCCCAAGGGAGCATATTGGCCCTCCTCTTGGAAGATCTGTACTGGGGGAGCCAATTCTGCGTCCTCTTGTGTTCCAAAGGGCACAGACCTGTCACTCCATGTCTTTCAGACAGTGAGCCAAGTTTCCTGCAAGCCTGGCTATGCTCCTGCTCAAATGGAAAGTTAAATCAATGGGTGGTTTTGACAGGTAGAGCTTCCTCAGAGTGCGGAAAAGTAAATCTGCATTCCCCCTCCTCTTGCTTCCTTAAACACTACTTCCTTCGTTAAAAGAAGGCTGCCTGTATTCTTCTTCATTTCACTTTGCTTGTCCATCAACCTTCCTCAATTTTGGGTGTGTTTTGTCCTCGTTGCTGGCTCACCAGTAACAAATGCTTTTCACTTCCTTGTCCTGCTATAGGGAATTTTGTATGATATTTAATGAAGCTGCCTGAAAGATATTTTAAAATATAATGTTGACATATTATTGATACATTGTCTTTTATCAGTTCCCCTTGACATATTTGAATCCTTTAGATATTTTCCCTATCTGTTATCTCTCTAGGTTTGTTCTTTGCTTTTATTCTTTGTCAAAAACAAAGTTGACTGTTCCATGAGATCACTGTGTGCCAACTGCTGATAACCAGCAGAAAGAGGTGGAAGTGTTTTCTCATTTGAACCTGGAAATGCATTTATTTCACTTTCACAGAAATAGTGAATGAGTTTGAGAAAAATGATGGTCAGTGTCTATCTCATTATTCTCTCTTTTCATGGGCCACTGAATAAATTGTTGACAATTTTTTTAACTCTACTTATTTATTTTACATGCATTTTCTATGGCTGAAGCAACTGTGCAAGTCGACAGGGACCTGAGAATTTTCACATAGGGGCCATTTAACATAAAGGAGGTTGTCCATATCCATTTCTTTGGTAGTTTCTTCTCTTATCAGCTTTGCCAATGGCTCTGCAGAAACCTGTGGGGTTGTGAGGGGCAATTTACTAAGGAAGCAATAAACAGGGAAAAGGGCAAAAACAATTATATTGGTTTGGTGTTTGTTCTTTGTAAAGGAAAGGAAGCTAGCTGCCTATCCAGATGAAGTGGAAGGAGATTGTTACAGGTTGAGGCCAAGCATGTTTTAGAAACTTGAGGCTGGAGTAAGGAGCTGAAGTGAGATATATGTTGGGATTAGGAGGGCATGGGACAGTAGCTGCATGCTTGCATTGACAAAGTCTGCTTCCTTAGAAGTAGACTTCTTAGAAAGAATGGTTCCTTTTAGCTAATAGTGATAATTGTTGGGAGTGGAAAGGTATGGGAAGGATGATAATGCAGTGGACTTCAGAGGAGATGAGTAATTGGTATGATCACAAGATCCTGTGGTATGAATGCTCTTGGATGGGAACTATTGGCAGTTTGGAACCTGTAACTCAAAGTATTCTTTTACGTTATTCAGTAGCAATAAATCTGATGTAATCTGAGCATGTATATTTGTGGTTCCTCATTCAAAAACTCAAAAGAGCTTTTATGTAAACACCCTCTTAGTAGAGCTGTAAGAGGTCATGGAGGCATGTGGTTTGAAATGTGGGAAAAAGTTGAAATATAGCTACTCTGGGAAGAGGAAGGAACAGCTAAAGGAACTGAACTAAAGAGGAAGGTTACATGCTAGCATGAGGGACGTAGAGGGGAAATGGTGTCCAGGACTGCAAGGGCTTTCTTCCAACTCTTAAAATATCAGTGTGATTTGTGTCCCCTCTAGAGACTTCTAACAAACCTAAATTTTAAGATTTTCTGAAATATTCACCATGAGTTGAGATTCAGCAATCCCTCTGTGAGAGACCTCGGTATAGGTTTCATGGAAGGAAAACAGGGAAGATGAGCATCAGTATCAGGATAGATTTAAGTGAATAAAGCACCGACAGTCTGGATTGTTTCATATCTCTGAGGTATTGCAGTATCTCACTGTGGGATTCTAGGTTGAAGAATTCAGCAGTCTCTCTTGGTTGAAGAGAGAATTCAACTTTAAGGGCAACAAACATCTTCTGTGTTTCCAGAAAGGCTTCAGATCCAGCCTATAGATAGCAAAGCAGGGCTGCTCAGGAGTGATGTTCAGAAGCCTTCATTTCTAGATACGCACCTGGCCCGCTCTCATCTCCTCTTAAGAATCAAGATCAGGCAGTGTGAAGATAACTCTTCCTTGCTACGACAACAACCCTTGAACTTTCTGGACTTCAGAATGGTATTTTAAACTTTATCTACTAAAAGAGTATTTAAACTGTAAGTAATTTCTCACATATTTGGTACCACACACTGTAGATATGTAGGTTAGATTTTCAGTAGTTTAAAGCTATTAAAAATAGTTAATTATTTAGTGCTTTCACAATTCGTTTTCTTTCTTGAGATACGACTTTTGTTTAGTACGAATGGAAATGGTATCAACTGGAGTGGAAAGCCAGCTGTCTGTTGTTCTCTTAGGACATAGAGCCCTGTTGTTGAAAGAAAGAGTTGGTCAGATCTTGGCCACTGGTCCCAGAGGAATGAAGCCTTCCTAAAGCACGTTTATAGAGGGAAGCTGGAATACTTATCTGGGCACACAGTGGTCAAAATACTGTAAGAATCTGTGTCTTCATAGGCCATGAATCTCATAGGGGCTGGTGTATTTACAGTGTAAGGATGTTCATCTGGCCAGGGTGCAGGCTACAATTTGAGACCTGGGAATTGGGTACTTTGTCACTTGTATCCTCAGCTTTAGTGGAAGCAAGCAATTAACAAGCCCTGTAAGGAGAACTTCATTTCCATGACAGCTAGTGACTCAGTTCCTCTTCCAAGCCTGGACTGTATCACTGATGGACAGTTTTCTACTTAATTTTTGACATTTTCAGGGCTTTTGTGCAGTAAAGTCTTTTTTCCTTCCTTTCCCCATTTTTATTTACGTTCCTGAGTAAGAGCGTAGCCAAGCAGTGAGCTCAGTGCTATGGAAGCATTTTATATTTTGAGCAGAGATAAAAATCTCATTCCTTCTATAAACAAAACAAATCAACAGATGATGCCCAAGAGAACCATTTCACTATAGCCATTTTCTTCCAGCTGCTTTCTATTCTGTGCAGCTTGCACTGCACCACATGAAATACGTGTGTGCCTTTGTGTGTGCAAAACACGGGTTTCCTCCAGACAGTGGCAGCTCCATCATTTAAAAAATAAAATAAAATTCTTTTACAATCCTGTAATAATAAGATTACTCATAGAGGTGAGATGTTTAGTAGCAAATAGCTCAGCAATGGAAGGGAATATGATGAAGGAGCTCTGCAGTCACTGTGGCTGTGTCTTCACTCGGAATGGGTTTAGACTATTGTCCATGGCAGCATGAGGAAGAAGTCTGAGTGCATTACAAACACGAGGAGATGATGGTACAGCTTGTTTTGAGCTTGCTGCCTTGCATATGCCTGTGCTGCTGAGGGGCTCCAGTTTACTGCTGCAGTGGTTTGTGGCTGGGCACAAGCCTGCTGCAGGAATGAGCCTAGCAGAAGGCATGGGGAATGGCCTTTCCAGCCTATTGAAAGCCTGTGGTTGATGACACCTCTTGCTTTGCTGCTTTTTGTTTGGCAAACAGGTGGTTTGTGAATGGCCAAATTTAGGTTGGATTACTGAAAGGGTTGTTAAATACCGGGGTAGGCTCCTCAGGGAGGTGGTTGAGTCACCATCCCTGGTTGTGTTTAAAAACCGTTTGGATGTGATGCTCAGGGACATGATTTAGCAGAGGATTGTTAGAGTCAGGGTAGTATGGTTAGGTTGTGGTTGGAATCGATGATCTTTAAGGTCTTTTCTAACCTGAGTGATTCTATGATTCTATGATTCTATGAGTGAGACCCTCAGAGCCACAGAGGGTGGGATGTCAGGCATGAGACAGAGCAGAGAGTGCTCTGATGAGAACGAGGAGCTGTCAGAGAGAGTGCATGGTGAGATCTCACGTGGTTGGGAATAGTTGCAGGTCAGGACCTGACAGAGGGACAGCTGTAGGTGTCTCCTATCTCAGCAGCATCTTGCTGCTCATCTCCTCCCATACGCACAGGGAGAGGGTGGCTAAGCCAGATGTTCCCACATTGGAGTCTGGGGAAGTAGTATCTGTCCTTGCAGAGGCAGGGAAAGGTGATAACAGTTTGAGAATTGCTAGGTTAATGGGCTGGTTTTTTGCTATAAATAATCAGTGGCCTCTGAGACTTGGAGGAACTTAGAGCTAGCAGAAGTGGTGGTGGTGGAGGCAATAAAATTTGGCAACACCTCCTCTGGTTTCCTAATAAAATGTGCTTTAGAACTGATGTAAAGCACTGTGGCTTCTCATCCCAAAAGGCCCCAAAGGCTTTTATGTAAACAGGCGCAATGTATCTATGTATGTATAGACATATAATGTATACATATGTATTTATGTATACAAATAGGTACCAAATGACTAGGAACAAACAGCTTTGAAGAAAAGCTGAAAAACAGAACAGAGCTGATTCCTGGGTAGATTGCACTAAGTCCTCAAAGCAAGCCCCTTATTCCTTCTCTAGCCAAATGACTTCTGTCAGCCAAGGAAATAACCTTGGGTAAAACTGATAGAACTTTTACAACAGGGATGCTCACTATTGACCTTGAATGTATTTTTATGACACCACCTTGGTTTAGTCTTGTATATCTTCATTCTGTGGTTGTGTCAATGTATCGTTCTGCACTTTTGAAAAACTGCAGCCTGTGTTCACAACTCCAGTATCTGTCGTTTGGGCACACAGACTGTTTTCTTATCTTTGTCAGCACTGGGTCACTCTCCAAGACAGAGCTGATCTGAATCCAGATAAGTTTGCTAAGACAGTTTTTATTGAATTAATTGGAGTGCAAGATGGATAACTCGCACTGTTTCCGCTATGCTACTGGGAGGAGATGGGCCATACCTGGTCCAGCTCAAAGTTCACCTTTCTACCTTAACAAATGGGAGCTAACAGAGGTTGTCTTAACTAGATCAACACTTTTGGATGGTGATTAAACAGTGTTGATAAGGTATTTGTTGCCTGAACTGTATCATTAAAACAGGGTCTAAAACTCCCTTTAATTTGTGAAATTGCTCCAGTAATGTTAGGGAGCAGCAAGAAAAGGTCAGTAGAAATCCCACTGACTGCCAAATGCAAATTAATCTATTTTTAAAGTTTTATACTTGTGAATAAGTTTCCCAAGGTGATTTGTTTATGTCCAAGAGCTTAGACCTGTGTTATCTATCACATTTGAACTCAGAGCTTTGAGGAGATAGAAGTGTTGTGATATAGCTGACTCTATTTCTCTGTAGAAACAAAGTATTTTAAGTGCTCAGTTCTTCCAAAAATTTGGCTTGAAATGAAGATACTTAAGAAACAAATCTTGTCCCAAGTGTTGGTAGCAACCACTGGTTATTTTTCTCAGTGACATTATTTTGTGTCATGTTATAAAGCTGATTGTAAAATTTAAAAATGTTTTGGTAAAGTTCACATGGAAAACTTGTCACATTTATTACCCAAGAAATTATGAACTCTTAAATAACCCCTATAAGCTGGCTTACCGGTGTAAAACCTTTAAACTCTTAGGCTGAAATTGCCTTGCATTGTTTAGGCCAGTGATAAAACGTTGGTTTTAATTTTTTTCCTTTCCTACCTGAGAAAAGCCTTTCACTTCTCATCTTTGACGCGGATCTTTTTCTGGCTAAAAATGTTGCTGAACATAATATTGATACAGTAAAAGAGCAACCCACACAGAAACCTAAGCTGTACCATAAATCTTTCTCTGAAGCTGCTCACACTGGTTATGTAAATACAAGAGAATTGATGCTGTTTGCAGAATTGTGATGATACAGGCAAAACTGCTCTTGCATATAGAAATTGCATGCATGTATGTGTGCCCATCTATCTGTCCACCCACTCAACTCCTGGTGTTCTAGGTAGCTCTGTAGCTGGCATATGTACCACACATCCATTAACTGGGGCTGAGAAGGTCCTTTTTCGAGTTTTCTGGGAAGATCATTACTGTGGCTGTTTTGTATTTCCTTCCTTGGAAAAAACCTTTAGATTGAAAAATACATTGCCTGGTTTGGAAGGAATTACTGTATCTAGTCAGACATCAATGACTTTCAGTTGACTGTGCTCCCATGCCAAGCGGCTCACAGAGATACAATGTGCTGAGGGATGTTGCAGTCCTGTGCCTGTTGATCCCCAAGGATGCAGCTGACCCATGTATTTTTTATTTTTATTTTTGTAAATGACACAGCATCTGTAGGTAGCTGGTGGCCAAAATCATCATCAATGTGTTAATTTAAAGACTAGTCAACGTTTTCAAAGGCTGGGCAGTTTCAAGAGCTTTCTCAGAGCAAGTTGGAAGCTTTGTCTTGTAGGCTGTGTGCAAATTGTTACAAAACACAAGAGAATTGGTAGGAGTTTGTGGAATCATAATTAACTGACAATGGTTTTTCAAAAACCACTTCTTCCAATTTGAAATAAGCTGTTAAAATAATTTAGAACACTGTTACGATAGTCCCTTGACACATGTCGGTAGCTTTGGGTTAAACATATAAATAATGCTGAAAGGACTATATTTAGCTCCAGACTGATCCAAGGACAAACTGAAATACTGAAGGTCAAATAACAAAACAAAGAAAAGAAAATTATAGCCCTCCTTGTTCTGTTCTGCAGCATGCTGCTTGGCAGCCGTGAATGTTCAATACTGGGGAATTTGTCACTTATAACTCTTCATGATTTGTACTTTAAGTAAAGCAAGTAAGCATGAAGTGTGTGTACTTATTGACAAAAGCACATCACTGAGTCCTGTCACAGTGAATCTAGATTGGAGCTTCTGAGTATTGCCGAGTTGCTAGGGCCTGGATATAAAAAGGTCTATGGGAGACCAATTGCTCAGTGACGATGTCCCACTCCCAGTCTTGACCCTTGGGCTCTAGGAGTTTCTGCCAGGAACTGAGCTAAAATGTAACTGGGTGCTAAACATTAGACAAAGTTGCATTGTTTTTCTTTATTTTGTACAATCCATTAAAACTGTTGAACTGGAGGAACTTTGGGTCACTACTTACTTTGGAGAGCTAGAGGTCTGGAGCAGGAATTTGTTTAAACAATTGAAGTGCAGAGCTCAGTACTACAATTTGCAGAGGGAAGGCAATGAGCATCAATCCATGGAAGACATCTTTCAGCTGGGATGGCTTTTTCCTCCTGTATGGAAGAACATAGTGCCTGAACAGCTTGCTGATTTAGGCAGCACCCAAAGTAGTGTATTATCTCCATATCTCCATTAGTCTGTATTATCTCCATCTGGGGGAAGCATCTCACTTACATGGCTACAGGCAACTTAGGTACTGTTAGAGCCAGTGGACCATATCTCAGTGGGCCTTGCCTGCTTGCTCAGTTTAGGATCTGCACAGGGATGGTCAGAGTCTGAATGCTCAGGCTAATGTTAAACTGATGGAGATCATCAGTGGTGCAATTTGTTCACTCGTGTTTTTGAGATATTTCACTAATCTTGACAAGTCTGATCATGCCTGCCTGCCTTCCTCCCAACTCCACACCATGCCCACAGCATGTGCCTAGTGGTCAACCAAGCCACAGATCCAGGGGCCAGTTACCTTCCCTGGGGTATCTGCTGGCCACTGTGTTGCAGCCAATTGACAGACAGTGTTTGCCATGATTGATTAGGGAAAATAGGTAGTAATTAGTATAATTAATTCTTTTCAGAAGTTTCCTCAAAACAGCAAGGTGTGATCTCACCGTTTAGAAGTGTTTTAAAAATGAGCTATATACATTATATCAAATATGTGCATTGTAAGTACAATGTATATTCAAAGAAACATTGGCTCCTGTTTAGATGAAGATCAAATGCATCCTTAGCAGTCTTCAGTAACAAATGGAAATGCATGTGATGTAACTTAGCTAGCCACTTGTCTCAAGGTGGAACACATTCCATTCTGAAACAGCAACATTCAGTTGTTAAGCCCTGTTTTTTTTTTTTTTTTTTTTTTTTTTTTTTTTTT
>JAPSGF010000038.1:1120032-1217281 GCA_035772895.1 Perdix hodgsoniae | reverse complement strand
AATTTCACTTTAAGTCTAGGTTTTGCATTTCAGAGATAAGGGAAGCAGCAATTCTTTTCTGGTTATCAGCTGGCTATCAGTTACATTTATTCTGTGTCCATCTCTCATTTAAAACAAAATATATGTATCTTAAAAATCTATTAGTGATGGTGAATGTTGTGGCTAAAACCTAAAGAAATCAAATTAGCCAGTAATTAGGGCTCTTTCTTCAGCAATGAGCTAACCTCTTCAGAGAAGAACAAATTGGGATTGTCCTCATCCAAGTTCCTAATGCCCCTTGTTTGGCCTGGTTGTTTCTTCAGCTCCTGAATTTAAGATACATTTCATCTTTACAGTGTTTCAGAGTACAGTGTAAACCCAGTTGTGGTTTAAGTCTTATCTTGGCCAAGGCTTGTGTGAATTGAAACTTGAAATTTGGCTTTAGAAGAGTTAGAATACTAATTCTTTCAAACAGCTCCATTACCAGACAAGTTTCTAACAAAAGGGTGTTTGTCCATTTGTTTTTTCTCGCTTCAGTTTTACAAGGAATGCTTACGTGAACAGCACATTTTTTCACTAGTTTAGTCCTACTGTTCATTTGTAAGTACATTTTCTTTACCCCAGACTCTTACAGATTATTTACAGACCAATTCTGAGTTCATAAGCTTAAATGGGCAAACATTTTTTTAACCGCAAGATATTTGTGTGAGGAATTCCTGGGTAGAACAGGGAGTTCAGCAGTGCCATGGGTGAATGAGACTACAGCTCTAGTTTTGCTTCAATAGAAAAAGAATGGCACTTGCATGCAAAAGCATGAGGAGGAAGAGATAAATTCCTGAAACTTCAGTTTCCTTTATTGAACTACCAAAAAGAATTAAAAAGAATCTTCCAGCCCTCGCTATTTATGGTATGTTGCCGCAGCATAGTTAAGAGTTGGTTTTGGAGGGCCATTAACCTCACTGTCTTAAAGCAAGCGTGCAACCAGCATTTCTCTAACTGCCAAATACAAGTTAACTGGATGCTTTAAATTAGTTCTCATTTGAGAATGACACTTTGCTGTCCATGTTTAGTCTGTAAGGGCACTCAAAGGCCTGAGTTAAAGTCACAGATGGCCACATCACGAGAAATAATCTTTACACACAATGCTCTATCTTACATGCATAACTTTTCTAACAAAACCAACTAAGAAATATGTTAGGCACATAGAAGGCTTGATTATGATCTTTATTACCTCGCTGTAAAGCAAGAGCAGCACCACTGAGCTCCTTGGAGTTGCCCTAAATTGAAGTGTGAGCTCTGAAATACAGAGGAGAATAAATTCACTTTATAACACATTAACTTGGAGAAGACAAGTCTCTGTGTCCCAGCAGGATTACCAGCATTCAATCAATTTTAGAGCTTGTATATCCCAACACTGTAGGTAGGCTTGGGAAGCTTATTTTGCAGTAGAAGAGTCGCTGCTCCTCCACAGAATTCTCCAGTAGCAGCCAAGCCTCCTAAATAATCATCATCCCTACTGTTCACTGTGTCAGTACTAGAAACAGAGGTGCAGTTCTGACAGAAAATGTGTCCCTTGGAGAACAGGAGACTTTCCATTGGCATAAGAGCTTGCTTTTAAAGTCCTGCTGCTTGGCAAGGGATGGCAGCTGATGGCAGAGGTCTGCAGGCAGTGGGTGTTAGCTTCCCTACAAGCCTTGGAAAGCCTCTGGCATTTGTGTTCACTGCCATGGGCAGAATGCAAAGCTGCCGATTTTTTGAATGCTTAAATTCATTATTTAAACTCCCAAATGTTGTGCAGTCACCTTGGGGATAGGGAAAAGCATTAACCTTAGCAACTTTCAGTTTCTCTATTTAAGCCATAAGTAAGCCTTTACTTGCTTGTAGATTTGGAGACTTTGAGATTGTTTTCATTTCATTTCAGCAATGACAAGACTAGAAATAAGTTTTAGTTGGAGCCCTTTACCTGTGCCCAAACTTCGCTTCTTGTGAAATCACGTAGCTTTAAAGCTGATGCTTTCTGAAGAATCCAAGTAACTAGGGATTCATAACAAAGCCCCAAGATTTTGTTGCCAGATTTATTTTTTGCAAAGCAGAACTAATAAAACTTTAAGGAAGAAGCCTTAGCCAGTTTCTTAAAAGTAGGTCATTTTCTATTATGGAAAAAATAATAAAATAAATCAAGCAAACTCAAAAGCTTGAAGATTGAAGCTCAAATCAGTTTAATTAATGTGGCCAGCATAGGCTTTTTGGTGAAGTGGAACCAGATAAACAGGTGTTAGGTGCACAGAAAACAAAGAAGTGTCAGTATGTTGGCTACAAAATGAGTTTTGCTTCTTCCTCCTTGCATACATAATGTTATGATGGATGTTGGCAAAAGGAAATACGATTGCACATGATTAAATGTTGACAGCCAAAGAGTTTGGCTTTCTGTTTACAGAGGTAAAAATGAAAAAATAGAAATCTTGTAGAGCAAAGCTTCCTATTTGTCTTTCGAAGTTCTCCTTGCACACAACCCTGGGATTTGGAACTAAAAAAGGTAACAAAGCCTACAGTAGTAATATAATTAAAAACAAAACAAAATCAAAAGCCAAAAAACAAAGAAAATCCCCGCTAAGTTTTAAGTGCACAAAATGTTTTAATGGAAAATTACTGTTGCAAATTGCAAAGGGATATCGTTGTATCCACTTCCCCCGGATGTGTTCTGTATCCCATAGCAGTTGGGAAATGCATGCTAAGTGGAATGATGGACAAGTTTTCCTCTTTCCTGGACTTTTGATATAGTTATTTGGCCAACTCAGAGAGAATACCGCATACTCAAAGAATTCAGTCATTTCTGAAATACTGATCTGGGAAGGTCGCTAAGTTCCAGAGTTGGTGAGGTCAGGGTAATAAGATCAAGTGACAGGCCCAGTGGTGCCCACTGATTTAGTTGTTTAGACACCGTAACCAAACCATGACCTTCTTGTTCTGCAGCCTCTTTGATCTAACTATGTGAAAACACAGCTGTTTATTGGAGATTGCATGTTAGTATGCATGTAGGCGTTAGGGTAACTTTTCGTGACATTTACTTCAGTTAGTCTGGCGTCAAATTATAACAGTGAGCATCACCCACCTGCCCAACCTTATCTGTTGCTCAGAACCCTGGTTTTGCTCTCTGTTGGGATAATCGGTGAGAAGCCTGCACAGGCTGTGAGATATCCCCTTGAAGAAGCTCTGGGGTGAAGGAGGTGAAAGTCCTCCTGGATGAGGCAGGGAGCCAGTCCTAATCACCACAACCCTCTGGAAATGTTTTGAGGCAGAAGTGGCTCTTGTCAATTGTAGCACATTTGCCAAG
Organism: Perdix hodgsoniae; assembly: GCA_035772895.1. Taxonomy (NCBI): domain Eukaryota; kingdom Metazoa; phylum Chordata; class Aves; order Galliformes; family Phasianidae; genus Perdix; species Perdix hodgsoniae. Next base: position 1,213,968 of record JAPSGF010000038.1, on the reverse strand, counting down.
GGCCTAGTCCTGGTTGCTTCAGTTCACTGTCACTTTCACAGTGGGCTCTACAGGAAGACCATCTGCCTTACAAGCCTTGTAGGACAAGTTTTGCTGATGCCCCAACCCAACACTCGGAGCAGGTTCCTTGGTATCTGCTTTCCCCTGCACCCTTCTGTGTGACATGGCCTGTGGTTCTGGTATTCAGCAGGCCAGGTAGAGCCTCCTTTGTGGTACCTCCATTTGCCCTGATTGCTGTTTCCGTAAAACTGCCTGTGGTGTGACTCTTTGCTCAGCAATGATCCACTGTTCTCTGTATTTCTATCACTTTTGGATATCTGTTTGATTTTCAACAACTCTGCAACACAGTGGTGCTCTCTGCCATCAACACCTGTGTCAGAGTCCACATAGTATTTCCTTCCCTGGGAAGGAATACACAGGTATGGAGTACCAATTAAATCTGCTAAAAAGCTGTACCATGCTCCCATGGTAACTTCTACCCAGTTCCATATGAGATCATATGCTGGAGGCCAGCTGCTTCCTGTCCCAAGTTTATATACTGTGAGCGCAATAGTAAAGTTTCATGATGTATGGATGTGACCTGGGATCATTTAGAGCAGAGGAGCTGGTTGCAGAATTTATGTCTAGCCCAGGGCAGAGCACATGGGCTCCTGGCTATTGCATACTTTTGCCTTTCCACTCACACACAAGCTTATCAAAATGTTTTTGCAGGCTTGCTCTGACTTCCCTGCACAACATTTAACTCTTCATTTGAGGACCTTTGCAGACTTTGTGAGCTCAGCTGCAACGTGCACTGCTCAACAGGGATGAGCTCGGCCAGAGCCAGGAGCTCACAGCGCTGTCTCTGCAGACATGGTGCCTGCTCTTGCCCTCGGGAGCAAGGGTTAGATGCACTTAAGCATAAATAGGAGTGCAGCCTGGGGTGGCACTGTGTCCCTGTTTGAATGTATGTATATGATGATCAATGTATGGGCCAGTATCAGAAATAGAAAGCACATCTGGAGAGGCACCACAGTGCCCTACAAAGTCATTTAAAAACCTCTTAATGTTTTCTCTCCTCTTCCACACATGGTTCTGTAGGTGGTATGGGTAAAAAAACCAAACAACTCAGTCCCATAGCACTGAGTGCTGAACAAAGGATGAAGAGATGCTTGCTGGCCCAGTCTCAGTTGTATGGGAATCTGTTTATCTCATTAGAATGGTAGCAATAAGGGTCAGATCTTCAAAGTGTGCTCTGTGTTTTGTAGGGAAGTGGTTGACTTTTGAGAAAAATAGAGGAATACTGCAAAATTTCATCGATACCAAAGTGAAAAATTGAAGTACCTTCTTCATCTGATTTCCCAGTTTGCTTTTAGAAAAAACGTTCTCTCTCCCATTTTGTATGTAGCATTTGCATAGTGCGTGAATAAAAGGCAACAATCATCCAGGGCACTGGCAGATTTTTTTGCACTGTCTGCAAAGGTCTGGAAGAAGCAGTTTCAGAAATGTCCTTCGTACTGTCACAAGACGTTCCTTAGCTGCAGAAAAAGAAATTTCTTTAGTATGGATCTTTTCTTCTTTCTGCAGGAGAGTGTAGATGTTCTATAGCAAAATCAAGCATGGCTTTCTTTCCTTTTGTGCTTCTTCTTTGCTGTGGCTACATAATTTAGTCGAGAGTTGTTAGAGTTAGGGTAGTATGGTTAGGTTGCGGTTGGACTTGATGATCTTTAAGGTCTTTTCCAACCTGAGCAATTCTATGATTCTGTGATTCTACCTGTCAAGCACCAAACGAAACTGCTAAACACTGTGCAAACTGCCAAATGTAGTCCAAATTACAGCGAGGCCGCAAATATGTGTGTGTGTTTTACTGTGGATATCTGTGAGAAATCAGCTGGGCATTTGTAAAGTACCTATCAGAGCTTTTGTTCAGATTGATTTCCAACGTGGATTTGTAGCAGGAATTGTATAATAAATGAGATTTTGCTGATGCTTAGCATTACAAGTGCAAAGTACTCATGTGGAGCAGAAGACCTAGTTGAACGTTTCGAAGAAGAATAGCTTTCAAAGCATACTCTTTCTGTTCCAAGTTAAAAGTATTATGCAGAGGCTTAAATAGCTAGCTGTATTCTGCCCTTTCATTTAATATGATAGAGAATAATAATTTAGTTTTGTGTCTAATACCGTGCAGCAGTGAATTGGCTGTAAAGCCTGGGAGTGGGCCTATGGCCGTGGGATGGGTGTGCTGTGATTCCATTGTCTGGTGAAGAGGTGGAAGAAGGTTTGCTAGAAAACTCCATGGAGTACTATGAAACTTTGTCAGGAGTGTGTTGCTGCAGGGATCCGATAGCTAAACCAACAACAAGCTGTTTTCTCCTGATACGATGTATTGATAATGGAATACTTCTAAAAGAAAATTCTAAAATGGCCAAATTTGTCAGGAACTGGAAAGTTGCCTTGCAGAGTGATGAGCAATTCCTGTGTACTTGCTTTGTTCCTTGTATACAAATAGAAAACATACACGCTTGTTGAGCAGGGAAAGTGTGGCCAGTGCATTCTCACATGTGGCTCCTAAGGTGTTAAATCAACCAGCACCTTTAATTTCTGAGACACAGGAAATTGGAGTTGGAAGTGTCTGCAGCCCAGTGTGAGACTTATCTGCTGAGGAGTCTGCTCACTGGAGTCAATGGGAGTGCTCACAGAGCAAGGTGCTTCTGTCTGTAATGTGTGGTATCACAGCCAAGGAAGTGGATTTCAGAGATAAGGGAAAACTGGGAGGAGGGAAGAAGAAAGTCTGTCTACACTGAGGTGCTTTGGCAAGTTGCTGAGGAAAAGGCACTTCAGTAGAGGATGTTAAGTAACCAGGGGGATCACTGGTAGTATTTTGTGCTTTACCGAAGATGGAAACATTTAGTTAAACTCCTCAGTTTAAAGGAGGGGTCCTCCAAGTCCAAATCCTGCCAATATAACAGTGCCAATTGTGGAGTGTGTGTCACCCTGTCAGGCTGCTGGTGCAGGAGGTGGGCAGGGGAGATGCTTGAGAAGGAGAAGGTGCTGCCATGAGATGTCACATTGCTGTCAGCTTTTCTGCAGGCTGTGCTCTTTCCCAGCTTATAAGTAGTACCGGAGAGAAGGGCTGATGTACAGAATGTACATCATCTGGCTATGCCAGAGTGAAGTTCTGTTCTTACATAGTACAACACTATGCCATATCTGGGAAGAAAGCCTGAATTATTCGGTCACTTGCATAACTGTGTGTGAGAGTGTTTATAATCAAGGACTTGGGTTCTCTCCATACTTATGAATGACCAGGGCTTTGTCTGGGCATAGTTCCAGCACTGATACTGTGTGTGAATTGCACAACTCTTGTGGATACATGACATTACTGCTCCACGCTGGGCCACGGGATGGACGGGACATCTGGCAGAGCCCATGTTCCCAGCTTGGAGGCGTGCGTGTGCAGGGAGGACAGCTACTGTGTGCTGCACTTCAGCTCTGCACACTGACTTCCTTCTACTCACTTAGCCACTGTCTCTGGGTTTTATCCCTCTCCTTCAGGTCATTTTTGGAGTTACAAGCTGCCCCTTGAATTTACCAGAAGCCTATCTTCAGCAAAAATGATAATAAAAGAATTATTGACTTCCCTAAGTAAAATTGTTGACTTCTCCTATTGCCTTTTATTAATTGCATATGGAAACAACATCTTTACACTACTTGATGAAATTTTAGGCAGAGTTTTAGTTCCACAGCTGTTATGGTTGTTGATGTTAAGCATTCACACTTCTCTGGAGACCACTTTACGCGGGAACCTGATCCTGGCCATTATTACCAACTCCTTTTGCTTTCCCCTTCAGCTGGAAGAGTGGAAACCTTGATGTTACCTGGGGGAAAAAAGGTAGCAAAACTGCCATGTCTCTGCTTCATTCACACCTTGAGGTTCTGTTCTGTAATGTGCTCCTCCTGCACTGTTACTGGGTTCCGCTGCATGGCAGATCAGTGCATTGCTTTAGTTCCCTCATTACCATTTCATACTGATCTCGTCATGGGCTGCCTGTTGTATTTTCCTTATCTGTGGTATTCCCTGTTAGGGTTAGAGCCACATCTCACGGGAGTAGCTCACAGAGTGAGCTGGTGTTCAGCTTCACCTGGAAGTAATCAGGATTGTGACCGTGTGAGGCACAAAGCAGTGACCTTCCTGCCTTGAAGATTCCAGTCTGGAGCAGGGAGTGCTGGTGCTGCTGTGTTCGTCACCAGCTAATAGCTCTTGGCCACTGTCCTGGATGAGGGCTTTGTCTGCTATACTGACATCTATCCAATTTCAGTGAATACTGTATTAAGCAAGAGAGAAGCACTGAGAAAATGTCACAGTGATCTCCCAGAAACAGCCTGTGATGTGTGACTGGTTTGCCTTGTCCTAAACGAGTTAATGCTGCTGTAGAAATAAATGGAAAAATACAAGCCTCTCTATGCTTTCTATTTGCACATAATAAGAGAGGAAATTTTCTTCCCTGACCAAACCTTGGCAGGTCAGTAGATCCCTTTTAAAATGTCACAGAATTAGGTAGAACAGTGTTCCTGTGGTAGCACAAGATACTCTTAATTTCACTTCCTTACCCTAAATAATCTCTTTTTCAAGAAACATGATTTCAAGTAAGTGGGAAGTTGCCTTATTTACTGCTAGCAACTTTGAGTAACTGCTGACAACATCAGAGCTTGTTTTGAGGGGGAAGCATGATTTCTGATTGGGTCATGTCACGGGTCATTTGGTCTTAAAATCTTCCGTTGTTTCTTGTCTGGAGATACAAGGGCATTGCAACGTTGCTTCTAGAAACACACATGTGTAAGTGCAAAGCATGCAGCACTGAAGACCTGGAGGAGTTCATCATTCATAGGAGGTGTTTATCCCAACTCCTTTTCAAGTTTATTTTTGTCCAAAGCTAGGGTGCAGCATTTTGGATGCGTGCTCTGCTGGAGGAGTGTTATTCTCCCTAGTTTTCTTCTGGCTGGGCCAGGGCAGCACCGTCCCCATCCTGCAGCAGGAGCACAGTCTGGCCGTAAGCATTTAGCTTCCTTGCAGTGGGCTGTTACCCATTATCAGGCACAGCACTTCTCTTTGAAGATTGACTCTCTTTGGGAGGAATATGTTTGCTGCCATTTTTAGAAAGGGAAAAAAAAAAAAAAAAAAAGGGAATTACCTTTCCCAAAGAAAGGGAGCAGCTCTAATAGGATTTTTTTTTTTAATCTGGCTTTTTTTTTGGGGGGGGGGGGGGGGAGGAGGGGGTGCTATTTGGGTAATTCAGTGATTATTACTGCACAGCTCTTTTTCCTTTGGGGATGCTACACTGTTCCAAAAGCGTTTGTTAGTTTACTTAGACATTAAAGGGGTCCTTATGAATTTAGATTATGCTAAAGTAGTTCAAAGTATCCCTAGAGGTCCAAGCTGCTTTGAACTTAACCTTATCTGCCCGGTCTTGTCATACGGGCGAGCCCAAAGATTGTAAGCAAGAGGTTGGTGTTTCTCAGTCTTTTTGATACTTTGACCTATGTTACAACAGGAAAAAATAAACAAACCAGGTTTCCCTCTGATCTAGCTGGGAAGAAAGAGAGAGGACAGTTTCAGTGAGCCTCTCTGTGACCCTCCTCTTAACCTGAGCACTCCCCTGACCCATTAAATAGGACAAGCAGGAAAAAGGCAAACAAACAACCCCCAACTGTAAATACCCATTGCCTCACTTCTCTCTGCTTTCCTTTTAAATAAGCTCAAATGCTTCAAGTATGTGTAAGATCTATTTGAGATCTTCATATATATATATATATATATATATATAAATTTTGCATAATGAAGCATGTGAGACACAATTGGAAAAATACGAACTTTCATAAAGGTGGTTGTGCTACTGGGGCTGTTCAGAAGAACTGCAGTGACTCCAGCATTGTATGCTGATTTACGTGAGGCGAGGATCTGGCTCTCATCCCTTATTATCTTTCAGTGTGACTGTGCAGCTGTAAAGCAATCTTATTCAGCTCGTTGGTCTGGGGGCAAAATAAGTACCCATGATTATTTTTAGAAAGGCGCGTCATCACAGGAGTTCATATGACTCTCTCTGATATATTTATGTTTTATTGCTGTTGACCTACCTGAGCTCTTCTGGCGTTGGGAAACTTTAAAAAGAATAATTCAATATTTTCATCCACTGGGGACGCTGGGTAGTTTGTTTTTTCCCCCCTTTCTATTGCTTCACAGTGTTGGAGGCTATACCGGCAAGGAATTATTTTGCACATGATGCAACGCAGCACTTGCTTTTCTTGAAAGGTGGGTCTGACTGCACTTCTTTTCAGTTTTCAGGTGTCTCTGCACAGCCTGCATTCTCCTCCACTCTTTAAAATAGAAATTGGACTGCTTCAGGGTTTTGTGGGTCATGTACTTCTCATTTTCTCATCTGAAATCTGAGCACTCAGACCTTATGGTCATCTTGGCGGCAGATAACCACGATTGTTGTTTTTCCCAATTTGACCTTTTTCTCGATCCCTGAGCTACAAAGGGGGGCACGAGGGCTGTTGGCACCCTTGAGATCAGGGTCTGTTGCTGCTCAAAAAGCCTCTTGGATGTGTGCGCCCTGTTTATACCTCTCCAAATAGCATTAAGGAGGAAGAAATTTGGAACATCAGTTATTTTAGCAAGCAGAAAGTGCTGCTGATTTCCCCCTGAGGCATTAGCAGCTTTTTAAGAACATTTAGAAGCATGAAGACACAAGGTACCACTGGGTGTTATCACCAGCATTCTTCTTTAAACTATTTTTATTTGCACATACTTTATCTGCAGCACTTCTTCAGTCTGAGAAGATCAAGCTGACGCCACATGTGCAGCATAGCCCAGACAGCCAGATGACACAGTACTGTTTTGACTCTAAAGTCTGACTTCTGCTAAGCATCAAGGGGCAAACTTTTATCTCTGCACGTAGTGCTGAGGGTGTAGGGAAGAATTCATTCTCTCCCTTAGAAAAGCTGATCTAGGTTTTCTATTGCAAGCCTAGCAGCTGCAGGACTCCTTTCTCCAGAGTAAGTCCGAGGTCCCTTCTTCCCCTCAAACTTAGATCTCCCAATCCTGCACAGCTTCCTCGCCCTCATTTGAAATTTGGCTAATGAAAAAATAAATCAATAAACTAAAGCTTCCACCTGATGCCCCTAAAAAGGTAAATAAAAAGACTCCATCTTCTTTGTCCCACCTCTTAATGAGCCTTACCTTGGTCATGCAGGAATGAAGGCTGCCAGTGCACCAAAGGAAGTGACTGGCTTGCCCCCAAGAAGTATGCAAACCATAAAGGTGGTTCTTGTAATGAAGAGCTTTGAAGTGAGAATTTGTCGCTAGATTGCAATGTGCTGAGTCACTTGTGCTGACATAGGTTCTGAATTGCAACTTGCTGTTCAGAGCAAAGTCTTGTCCCTTATAAAAATCCATATATATATATATATATATATATATTTTTTTTTTTCCCTAAAGTATGAGGTCACCTTGTTCTGTGGTAAGTGTAGTTCATTTGTCTTCACTGCAACTTGCATGCATAAATCAGACTGTGTTATGATAGAAGTGCACACTGAAACAAATTCCTAATAAAAGAGTAAACATGGAAGCAATCCATCTGTACCCTGCACATTCCTCAGTGAAGCCTTCCTAGAAACACAGCCTGGGAGAGAACTGGTGGACAGGGATACTACACCACTTGCTAGCAATTGCTGACAAATGAGGAGAGGTGCACTGAAGAAAATTCTGTTTCCCCAAAAGTAAGTCAAATTGCTGTCATACTTTTACATTGGCAGCCGAGCTAATCCACCCCCACCAAGTTTGCTTTCAAAGGCTGGGATGGCAATGCACTGTGGAAAACTGCTTCTATTAGTTCAGATATGCTTCATCTGGACTTGCTGATTGCAGTATTGTTCTGAGTTTGGTTATCAAAGCTGGCAACCCTCTGTATTTATAAATACCCTTATTAATCCCTCCTCTGCGTGCCCTTCCTTCCCTCCTGAGAAAAACCCTGCTATCAGAAACAAACCACTCTGTAACATCTCCAAATCCAAGTACAGTGGTCTATGTAGGTTAAGTTTTGCATAGACTTTGCCTACATTTTATTCAGGCTTGCAGTCTGTCTTGCCCTACCGGAAGACTACATTTAAATAATGCTTGTTAAATGTATACTTGTGACAAATACAAAGTACTGAAGAGAAGTATCTAGTGAGGAAGCATAGAAGACGCTTGAACAGGTTCATCTACAGCTCCATGTTACATATCCTTAAAACTATATCTACTATTGATGAGTGTTTAGACAACTGTGGTCACTGAGAAAGAAGAGAGAAGTGGCTCTCCTTTGCAAAGACACAATTTTAGCACAGAGTTGTTCCTTTTATATCGGTTTCTCCAGCACCATTGTTTCAAATCCTCAAGCATTCAATAAACAAACCTGGAATTCAAGAGCATTGTTTTTCCTGGTTAAAGGTGGGACAGCTTGAACACAGAAATGATTTGCCACTGGCTCACCAGTCCATGTCAGAACTGAGAATGAACCTAAAACTGCAGGCTTTCTTGGCAGTGAGCTTGCTCTTGTGCATTATATCATGCTTGTGTGAAAAATGAGTACCATGAAAATATCTCTCCTCCACAGTGTAGCTGCACTGTTTCCTGCATATTGATAACAAAACAAAGCATCTATAATAAATTCCAGGAACCTCATTCCAATTGTACTGCAAACAGCGATTACAGAGCATGGGGAAATCTGTGGTAGCAACGAATGTCTTGTCACTGTCTGAAAGCTGCCTTGGCTTGTTTGTGCCTTTCCTGCCCTGCACTGTGAGCTGCTCTGCAGTCTCCTAAAGAAATGGCTTGGGATGCAAGGGAGCACACACAGCTTTTATCTTGACTTTGTGCCCAGCCCTGGGCCATTTTTGAAAGACAGTGCAATGCTGGATGGCTGCTGTTACTTGCTTTGTTCTCTTAGCATAAGCGTAGGTTCTTCTCAAGTTTCATTGCTGTCTATCTGCTGCTGCTCTGTGCAGCTCAGTTTACCATGAGGCCCCGTGCTGAATGATTAACACCTTTATTTGCTCTCTATCTCCTTGCAGACTGGGGCAGGTGCCCAAAAGAGGTGGTCTGGAACCCCAGTGGTGAAAGGGGAGCATCTGTGTCCAAGGTTAGCTAGAGTGCTTCATGTTCCCTCCTTCATGCATGTACCTGGGGAGCTACCTGGGCCTTGCTGCCCCTCCACGGTGCCCTTTGGGCTGAACTCACGGCCCTGCTGTTCTTGCAGCTCTGTCCCCAGCATCAGTCCCTCAGTGCAGTGGTGTGACTACCAGCTGAGCATCAATCCTGCTTCTGCTCTTCCTTTGTAGGATCGGGTGGCACACATCCAGCTGTGGCCTACAGCACTGAGAGACCTTTCAGAACAGCATGCATTCTTGTGAGGGAGAAGGAGGATGTTTAAACTGTTTGAAATAAAGATTTACTCCTGCTGTCTATGCTTAATATTGCTTGAGCTTATTTTTATTTTAGTCCTTACTCTCGTCCTGCTGTAGGAACTCCTTTACTGCATTTCTTTCATTGTATGCATAGTGTCAGCCCTCACCTCAGCTCATCACATGCTGCAAAAATCCAGAAACCTGACTTGTTTGCATTTGCTTTGTTGTGTGTACACGCCAGTGTTCTGTTTCTTTAGCAAAAACATCCATGAAAACAATGCTGTAGGGTAAAACTAATATCCCTCCCTCCTTCCCCTTCTCCCACATCCTTCCATTCTTCCTAACCCTGTTAGAGACATATGTAGACCTTTGGCTTTGCAGGCTTACAGCTGTATTTATGACACAAATAGTAATGCACAACAGCACCTGTGAGCATTATAAAGGTCTTATTCAAATGGGCTTGCATAGCACAGTGTGGAAATGAAGGCGATGTACAAATGGAGTGGGTGGAAAAAGCAAAGGTGTGCTTATAGGAGATGCTACAAGGAACACAGAAGGGAGGATTTCTGGAGTTGAGGCCTCTGTGCATGTTTAACTGATTGATTAAGGCAAGCACTCACCCTGGCCACCAGTCACAACTCACTCCTAAGCATATTCACAATCCTGCCAATGGGTCATTCTCTCTGCCTGATCTGCTTTTGGAAAGGAACTATCCTCCTGCCACTTCTGTGTATTTGAGGAAAATACCAAAGGGAGACAATTTCTGAATTTCTGTGCACACAGTTATGCCCAGACATCAGCAAGATGGACATTGATAAAATCCTATTAAGGAATACTGTGCCTGAACACTGATTTCTGGTTTTAGAGGGGTTTTCTGGTCTTTCTTAAGGCTGTTTTATATGTCAGTAACAAAGACATGCATTTTGAAGCTCATGATTTACTCTTTTTTTTTTGGCACATAAATCGCAGGCCATATAAACAGGTGAAACAGTGCAGGTATACACACACATCTGCACAGACATCTCAGTAATGTTCTTTATATGAAACTAATAAAATTATTCCAAGTTTTTGTTGGTAATTCTGAGAAATCTTGCATTTTTCTTGATCTGTCCCTTAAGAGAAAGCCAAATCTGTGTACATTCATTCTGAACTGATGTAAAGGTGTTTGTGCGGAATTTAATTCTCTGTAGGGAACTAAATCAGTGGAAGTTTTACGTGAAGGACAAAATCTTTGGAACGTAAATGCTCATCACTTTCTCCTTTATTCTGCTGGTTTCTTCAAGTTTACATGCAGTTAACCCTTATTTCAAGATCAGTGAGATTCCCTGGGCTGCAGACAGCATGATTAATTAATTGAGAGCGAGCAAGTCTGTAGTCAGTAACCAGTGCAGAATTTTAGCAGTCCAGATTAAGCAACCTGCTTTCATATCCCCTGTAGCACCGTCATGGGTATCTCACCTGCTAACAAGAGATCCTCTGCAGGTGCTGCGAGGCAGCAGACCTATTTCTGGAAAGGGTAGTGCAGGTTTGAAGTAGTGAAATCACTGAGACCTGATGTGGATACAGACTCTGCCTTCACCAACCGAAAGCCAGGCGCAAACCCGAGGCTCTGCAGTGATGTGCCACCACTCTGGTGTGAGTTCAGGCTTTGATGGAGGAGTAGTTTAATATGAGGAGAAGTAATTAGAAGAGCTGTGTTTTTTTTTTTGGCCTCTCTGCCAGAAGAGAAGCACCATCTGGCCAGGACAGGGGTTGGCCCACTTCTCCACAGCAGTGCTCCCTCCCTGTGGTTGGAGAGATAAACTGAACTTAATACATAGTCCTCTACTACCAGATGATATTCAGGAGATCATTGATTGACACAGCTTTGCTGGCAGTGTCCCAAGAGCTCTGCTCAATGCTATTCTTTGCTGTTCTCTACCAGTGTAGTGTATGTGGCTGATGCAGTGCTCCAGTAGTCCTGTAGCAGCTCAGACCCTACACTATAGTCAGCTTTCTGTGGTTGTGTGAGGGAGAATGAGGGAACAACATTGGTTTGGCCTTCTGAATGAGACATTTTAACAGCTTGGTGGTGCCTCCCCTCCTGCTTTATAGGCCAGCTGCTGGTCTGGGTTAAACTCACAGCAGAAGTGACTGGCCAAGTTAGATAATATGAAAATCAGAGCTTCTCAAGGAGCAGTTATGGTTTTGTTTTCCCATAATCACAAATTAGTTTATTTTCTTTCCCATAGAGATGGGTGGAATTATAATAGTATAAAATCCTATTAAGGAATACTGTGTCTGAACACTGATTTCTGGTTTTAGAGGGGTTTTCTGGGTCTTTCTTAAGGCTGTTTTGTATGTCAGTAACAAAGACATGCATTTTGAAGCTCATGTAGTTTGAGAAGCTTAAATAGTATTTCTCGCTTGATAAGGTCCATTTTTGAGAACATAATGTGTTTATTGCAGGTTATCAGATCACATCACTTATAATTTGCTCTGAAAAGCGATCAATTTCTTAGAATAAAATGGCACTGAAGAAAAAATTCAAGTGTTTCCTAATATAGTGCCCCATAGTCTATCCATAGAAGGTTGTTTTTTTTCCCCCTTTTTCTTGTAATACCTATTTGCCTAGCTCCTAAGTGCTGAAGTGCGTTTTCCTAGTGCTACGGTTTGCATGAAATGTAACTCAGAAAAAGTGCAGTTCACCCTTCACAAAAGCTTAATGTAAGACCTAAGCGCTACTTAGATTTTAATGTAAGCCCTGTTTTGATGGGCTGAAGTAGGATACCTGCTGACTCCGTGCACAGTGATGAATTTCACCTCTATGGTTTGATTTGCAATTGATGTTAATGAGGGGATGGCTCACAGGGAAAGCAGCCAGCGTGAAGACAAGTGTGGAGGCTCTGCCTTCATCTGGGAACGGTTATAGGTGTGGCGCTCCAAATTTGATATGGCTTTTTTATAGCTTGTGAAATAGAGGAGTGAGTTGGCCTGTCAAAAATTAAGTGAGGGCACGTTTTCTACTTTCCACTGCTTGTAGAGCAGCCCAGCAATAAACAGCAGTAAACATATGAAAGATGTGGAAGAGAAAGAATGGCAGGGCAAATATAGAAAGGGATTCCTGAGGCTCTGGGCCCAATTCACTGCAATTGCATGCACCCGTTTTATCCTGTAAGCCTTGTCATAAACTGGTAAAGCTTTAAAGTTCTATCTTATTGGTGATGTTGGCTCCCCTACGTGAATAAGCTCCGTTACATGTCCTTGACTTCGTTCTTCAGAACTTACTAATGTGAAGAATTTTTTTTGTTAGACCAGCAAGAGAAGTTGTTAGGTAGGGTGCAAAAAGGATCTAATTCAGCTTCGTGGACAGGTTTTGGGAAAACTTTTGCAGAGAACCTGAGAGGTGAATGGTTTATTCATATCTATAGAAACAAGATGAAGAAAAGATGAAGATTGATGTCTTTGGTAGGACAAAAGGAAAGGAGGCACAAAAAGTGGCTGAGAGGTGCACTGAAGCATGAGATTTTTCAATATCTAAAAACAAAGAGGAGAAGATTTAGATTTTTGAATTCTGCTTGCAAAATATAATTACCATTTTGAGGGGGGATTTTTCTTGTAATCCCCTGAGTGCAGCTGGAAATCAGGGGACAGCCTTGCAAAGTTGAGCACTGAGCAGAATCCAGCAGTGCTGCGATAAAGCAACAACCAACACACGAGGAAAGCAAACATCTGCTCTGCTGCCCAGCACTCATATGCCAGCTTCCTGATGGAGGAACAAGGCAAGGGTTGCATTTACATAGCTAAGGCTTTGAATTTTCATTGGTGGCAGGGAAGGAAACATACCTGAGTTCTCTATGGTAGTGTTCTCCCAAGTGGTGCCTAGTGGTGTTCAGAAAGAAAATATTTTATAGATCATTAGTAAGTAATATATAAAAAAAATTAAAATACTGTTTACTTAGTCTTTAGATCATCCTTTCTTAATTTCTGTTTCTGTTTATAATGTACGTAAGATACTAGAACAGTAATAACTATATGTATATTTTACTGATTGTCTGCATGATCAGATAAGTCTGCAGGCTTATTATTTACATGCTTCACACTTGATCACACTACTATCCTGCTACAGCAAGGGCAAAATCCTTATCTTTCCTTTATCATACCCAGGCCTTGCTTCTGCTTTCCATAAGTCAGATTTTGTGAGCCTTTCTCATGCTCTGCAATACTTTTTATTCCAGCACCACAGCCAATTAACACAACCATATCAAATGAGATTAATTGCAGAGTGGGTCTGATCCAAAACCCATGGAAGTCAGTTGAGGAACTCCCATGGTCTTCAGTACATTTGAGATAAGGCCAAGGATGACAAGCTTGTTGAAATACAGTAGTTAAATGGGTCCATCCCTTGCTCTTTTCCATTGTTTTGATTGAGCTGTGCTGTTTTTTTTTTTCTTCTTTTTTTTTTTTTTTTTTTCCTGAGAGGAACAAAATAGCTAACAGTATGTTTGCGCATGGGCTTGTGCTTTCCTCCTTTCGCTCCCCCCCCTCCCTGTGCTCGCATGGATTCAGCATGGAGCCGACGCGCCGTTGTGTCAGCTAGCTGACATGGAGCAGCATCTTCCTGATAAAACTGGGGCTCTGTTTGATGTGATTGCAGTCAAGTGGGCTTGATTTGAATAAGAGATTTTTTGAAATCTATTTTTATGCAGATTTTAAAGCCTGCAAGGTAATGAGTCAATAAGACAGCTATTAACACTTCAATTTTTTGATACCCAGAAACTCAGAAAGAAATGAATGAGATCTGACTGCTGTAGATTTAGCCATCCTTTTCTTGCTTGGGTTACATTCACCCTATTTTATATGCTGAGTTTGGTATTGGAGTAGTTCCAGATTTTTGCAAATCTGGGGTTGCTACGTGAAAGGCTCTTTAGGTGTACTGAGGTGTGCATAGAGATATCTCTACTGCATCCTTCCTCCATTTCCACATTTCTATTTCTGTGATAATGTCTATCTTTCAAGGTAATCATACAGCATCTTTTACTGACCTTAAAAAATATGTTTTAGGAGTGCCCGCTCATGACCGTGTCCTTGTGATTTTTATTGATCACAGCACGCTCGAATAATGAGCCTCAGATTCTGTTGTTATGCAAGTCATGGAAGCAATGTGTCCAGTTCTTTAAAATAAAAATAAAACAGAAAATGTGATTATATATTTTTGAAAGGGATTTTCTGTATGTTTATGAAGGGTTGGGATAAATGACACATACATTAGATGTTCTATTTATTTTGCTTGCCCCTCTGAAGGTATGATCTTAGTTATGCTTGTTGAGAGTCTCCTGTGTACAAACACAGGATACAATTGAACGTATAAAAAACACGCCTAGTATTCACGTGTTTACTATTCCTAAATGTTCAGACTGAGTAATTACACAGGACGGTGCAGATAATTAAGGGTTCACGCAGTACACATGAGGCAGAGTAGAGCAGACAGTTGTGTGTCTCGACTGTGTGAGAGCTGTGTCTCTGCTCTTCAAATTACAGCTTCTGAGGGCTTGGGTAATATAATACATGGAACAAAGAGGGCTCAACCACAGCTAAGTTTCAGTTCTGCCTCATCACATGCAGGCCAGGCCCACAGGAGACTGCTGCTTTTTGGCATGGTGCTTCTCTGGGCTGATCCATTTGTCCATCTGCCTCAAGATGGGGAACACCCTGCCCTCTGCTCTGCAAGGCCTGGGCCTACTTTCTTTGCTGCACACCTGATGTTTACACCCATGCTCTTCTCACCCTTCCTTTCTTCTGTTTTCTACTCCTGTGTACTGCTGTTTTGTCCTTCATTTTCTAGCACAGCTGTAGGCTGTTTCAGCCAGGCCTTTCTGTCATTTGAATTGTCATGGCCTTTGTGGTCAGAATTTCCTCTGCTGTCCTCATATGAGGATGCATCCCTCTGTTTGTGGGGAATTCCTTCACGGTTAAGACAGAGTCCCTTGACTTGTGCAGCTAATGCAGATTTAGCCGCGTTGTCTTTGGACACTGAGGTTTGAAAAATGTGGCTGCAGGAGGCATCTTCTTTCTTTTAAGAGAAAAAAAAAAAACAAAATACATTTCCAGTAAGTGGAGATAATACGTTGTGGGGTATGCGGCCCCTGGTTACTTTTTTGGATTTATTTTTTAATTAAGACCAGGAATATTTGTTCTGTTTAAAAGTTTTATACATTTTGCTGCTGGAGCAAAAGCAAGGCCCTGGCAAGATGGAGAAGCCTGAGCAGCTAACATGGGTGCTGTAATTGCTGCATACTGCCTGAGCTGACAGCCAGCCTTGCTTAAATGCTAAATTACCTTTGAAAACAAACAAACCACCACAGGCTTAAAGATTGCAACATGCCTTTCCACCAGCCATGACTTGCTGAATGAACAATAGGAACAATGGTCTCAGGGGCTGACTGGTGCCCTGCTGTTTTGACAAGGCCCCTGAGTCATCATCCCACTGCTTCCCCAGCTGGCTGCAGGTAAGCAGGAGGTACAGCTGCCAAACACCAGCAGCTACCATTGCCAAAATCTCCTCCTAACTCAATCATGAGTGTTTTAGATAGCTCAGTTCCCAAATGTCCCACCACTGGATACTGCTATCAGAAGCTCTTGCTTTCTCAAATGTTAGTTTCTGACATCATTACTTTTCTTTCTTTGTTTTGTTCTGTTGTAAAAAAAGCAATAATAGGGTGCACTTGAAAGCTCATCAAGCAATGGGAGACAAACAAACAGTGCACACACAAAAAAGTTCCATGCTCTGCTATAAAATACAACTCCATTAAGCAGACTTGTTTCAGATTCAATATAGCAACTATTCTCCTGGCCCTGATCTGTCAGGAGAGAAGAATAATGGCACAAACTCAATTTTCAGATTTTTAGGCCCACAGGTGACCTGCCCATAGTAGCAAGTCTCTGGTTCATCTTATGTTGCTAATGGAGTAATTAATCCCACCTGCCTGCACCTCACAGAGTGGTAAACCAGGGCAGTCTGGCTGCTGAATGATGCGTGGTCTTCTACAGATGCTCAAATTTTGAAACTGAGAATGTGCATGTCAGGCCTGGTATTTAGGTATAGAGTGAAAAAATGAGTTGTTTCCCAGTTTATGTTGGAGAGGAGACTTGGTTAGAGGGTCTTCACGTCAGTGAGTCTTTTAGAAAATATCCTATGTATTGGTGAATCTGTTTGGATTTGAAAGTGTAAATTTTGCATTTTTTTCACTTTCTTAAAAGGTGTTTCAGTTTATTGTCATTTACTGTAGTCCGGAAACCATTCTACACAACCGCTCACATGTCCACATGTATTCTTTTCTGCGTCAAGAGGGTGGCAGAAAATCTTGCAGTGATTTTGTGATGTAGCCAGAAAATTAAAAAATGGGAATGGTGATGTGGTCTTGCATCTCTGTGTTCGTTGTCTTTAATAGACAGTGTAGATGGAAGGCTCCATGCTCTAAAGCAAGTTTAATTAAACTGTGTGGTAGGGTAAGATAGTAAAATAAAAGCCAAGTGCTTGATCCTAAAGAAATCTTTCAATTCAGGAAGGCCTACAGGTGCCTGAGGCTATTTCTCTAATTGTTACCTTGTTTGATATCTCAGCTTAGGCTTCCATTTAAAGAGGGAATGTATCTGTCTTTGCAGGTAATTTGTGGGCAATTTTAGACAAAGCCTTCTTGTTTCTGTCTTTCAGTTATGTAGTTGCATTGTCATGGAAAGGGCCTGTTCTATGACTTTGTTGCTGATTTGTATTAAGAGCACAGATGTGTCCCTGATGGAAGAGTATGGAAATAGTCCCTCTTCCATGGGTAGCTAACAATTAGAGTGATAGTTAATTACTTGTTTATTTATAGGCAAGAATGAGCTGTGCAGCCATATAGACTGACTTCCTGTGTATTCAATCTGTATGCCTTCCTTCAGACCTGCTGGGGGAAGTACTGTTGGATTTCATTTGTGGTGTGACTTAAACACATAAAGACTCATCCCTCCCCCCTTACAGGCCCCCCCAAAAGGCAGTCTTCTGAAAGAATCGGTAAGTTCACTAGGTCCTGTCAATTGCTTTAATCTCAACATGCCCTCCACCCCAAGATGTATAATCTTAATTCAGTGTTATGTTTCTGCACTGCCCTGTGCTAGTCACTGCAGGTAACAGCTAGGGCCCCTCTCAGCTTTCCATTCAATATGCTTTGCTAACTGAGCTCCCTAAGCTTCTGATTTAGAGGTCACTTTTAGTTTTTTGCTTTTTGGTTTTTTTTAACCTCATCCTTCTATTTTTCTCTGCAAGCATCCTCTGGGCTTTGTTCAGTACTCCCATACCTCCTGTGTGGTGGTAGGCCAAGGCTTTGCAATAGTCGGGCAGCTGCCTAACCTGTGTTCCGCATGCTGCTTCTTGCTTCTCTTTGGAAGCCCCCAGTATCATAGAATCATAGAATGGCTTGGGTTGAAGAGATCTCAAAGCCCACCCAGTCCCAACACCATGCCACGTATAGGGCTGCCACTCACCAGGTCAGGCTGCCCAGGGCCCAAACCAACCTTGTCTTGAGTACCTCCAGGGATGGGGCACCCATAGTTTCTCTGGGCAGCCTGTGCCAATGCCTCACCATCCTCTGACTGAAAAATTTCCCCAACATCTAAACTAAACCTTCCCTGTTTTCATTTGAAGTCATCTCCTCTTGTCCTATCATTATCAGACCATGTAGAAAGTTGGTCCCCTTCCTGTTTGTAAGCTCTCCTCTAGTACTAGAAGGATGCAGTGAGGTCTCCCTGGAGACTTCTCTTGAAAAGAACAATCCCAGCTTTAAGAGGGGTGCTCCACCCCTCTGATCATTTTCATGGTTCTCTCCAGACCCTAACACCTCCATATCTATCTCATATTGGGAGCTGAGGCTTGGATGCAGTGATGCAGGTGGCCTTCATAAG
Organism: Perdix hodgsoniae; assembly: GCA_035772895.1. Taxonomy (NCBI): domain Eukaryota; kingdom Metazoa; phylum Chordata; class Aves; order Galliformes; family Phasianidae; genus Perdix; species Perdix hodgsoniae. The sequence continues at coordinate 1,195,626 of JAPSGF010000038.1, read as the reverse complement.
GACAGAGCAGGGGGGGGTTATGTTGGTGCTTCTAGCACTGCCAACTCTGTTCCCAGCTGTAGTCAAAACAGTGATCTCGAATGTGCCAATGGCTTTGCCAAGTAGAGATCTCCATGCTGGAGGTATGATGTGGTTTCTGCTTCCTCGATGCCTCGCTAGGCTGCCAGATAGTTTCATTTCCTTCTTCTGCATCTGCAGCCTGTCCTTTTGCTCTGTGCTATCCTATCAATCTTTGTGTTGGTGTTAGCTTTGCCAAGAAGGAGCTTAGTGACTGAGATGACCTCATGGCTCGCTGCTGCCAAAAGGGATATTCCCCTTCCCACCACCCTCTGCAGGTGCTGACTTACACACATCTGATCCTTCAGTGGACCTGGCTGGCTATTTACATGGGCGACATTTGCTCTTCTTCTGGATACATTATCACCAGCAAAAGAATTTCATTTCTGCTAGGTTTGTTTGCAGGTCTAGTGGTTACATCAGCTCTGGCAAAGATCAGATGAATGTAGGAAAGGCAGCAAGAGGGGATCTGTAGAGATAGATGCTTTGGAGTAGGAAACCATGTCCGCCTTTCAGTAACTTTCAGTTCTTAGGTTGTCTCAACTACTTCCTGCAACCATACTATAATAAGTGGTCTTCTGGCTGGATTATTCCATGCCCAGGATGGGATTGTTGGAGTTAGTGAAGCAGGACTGTTGGTGGTGGTGTAAGATACCTAACAGTTAACAAATAGCTGCTAGGACAGATTTCCAGTCAGGGAGTCCCTTGGCCACTTGTATTGCATTACAGCAGCAGGATGGCAGAGAGACCTGTGGACATGTTCCTTGGCATGGAAAATTTAGGGTTAGTTTTATAATAGTTGCAACTCCTGTTTCCTTTTATTAATGAATGGGAAACTATTCCTGAAATTCCTGCTGCCAGGGGATCTGCTGATAAATGCCTTGTGGTTATCGGCTATCTTTTGTGGCCAAGAACAAAATCAGCCTTTAATTTCTCTAATCTGGTATCTGATTGGTTCTCCATGTAGCGTGTGGTCTTTCAGGCATGATGCTGTGTCTACAGGTACTAGCACATTGGATTAGCCTGAGTAGATGCTATTGGAAGCCTTATATTTATCAAATGTATCTGTATCCCTGTCCCTCTTCCTGCACCCCCCAACACTGTCCAGAATAAAAGGCTTGCCTGGTAATACTGAAAAGCATTAATTACATTTTTAGTTTCTCCTCTAATTCCTTATTGATGGCATCCTAAATTGATAGTTCCATTATTTTATCCAGGGATGTTGTCAAGTTAATTGACTTAATACCTCTGCTTTTCTCTGGTACCTTTGCATTTTGGGATTATGCTGGCAATCCTTCAAATGCTCTGAGTTGTGCCAGTGTTCCAAGGGATGTTAAATTCAATATTTTTAGTATAGAGAGCATCTTAGCCATTTTGTTAGGTATATATTATGTTCACCTTCAGCAGCATTGTGCTTTCCTCAGTTACAAACTGTAACTTTACTATTACACCAGTTTAAAAAATGCTTTTTCAAAACGTTGTTTGTTCAAATACAGATAACTGTGGATGCAGAAGTGGAACCAATCAATTTTATCAACCACTTCAGGTAGGCAGCCACCTGCTTCTTCCCTCACATACTTCCATTTTCCTCTTTCTTATTCAAGAGTCCTTGGAGTTTGTTGTCTTTTTCTATGTTCTCTTGAGAATAGAAAGACATTATACCAACTAACAGGTCCCTAAGCTATTGTGGTGGCAATTGGTATGTTCTGGACCTTGGCATGGCTGTTAAGTAAAAGGATTGTGGGGGACTAGATACTGCAGCAGAGATCCAAAGAGTGGGAGAGTACAAAACTAGCAGTAATTGGTGGTCTGTAGTATAGAAAATCTTCAGCCCTTCGTGTTTGGTTTTCCCTGATATTCAGCAGGGCATCTTCCCATTCTGAAGGGTGTGACAGTGGAGTGTCATGTCAGCCCACTTCTGCTGCAGATGCCCCTTCAAGCAGTAGATGCATGTGAAAGACAGATGCTCTGTGAATGAAAGCACAGAACTCCACGTGGAAAATAAACAGCAAGCAAGACACACAAATCTATTAAATACTCATTTTGTTCCCTGAGGACTTGAGCAGACGTGGTGACTGGGTGTGTATATGGATGTATGCATTAATATAAAATTAGGGCTTCCTGAAGTTTTCAAAAGTAGCCCAGCTTGAGTTACGATATATGCAACTATACTGGGAATAGCTAAATAAAACAGCCATTATGCAGTGTGGTATGCCATCATGGGAATGCATCATCTTTCCCAGGCCTTTACATTGCAGCCACTTTTTGACTTACCACTTTAGGGACTCATTACTGTCAAAGTGTTTCTTCTGAGCTCTAGCAGTGGCCAGTGAGGGTCACTTTTTTCCAGTATACCACGTTTGGCACAGTAGTATATTGTATACTGCTCCGTTTCACTTGTTTTGAGTGGATTGCCAATACTTTCTTCTCAGTGCCTTTTTCTTGTTCTTCCAATTCAAGGCTTTTAACCCATTGCTTTTTTTTTGCTGTGATTGGATATTCTAGCTTAGTTTAATGTAGGAGAAGCAGTGAACTCAAACTTCCCAGCAGTAATTGAAGGTATCTGTCTCCAGGCCTCTAGCTTCATGTTTATTGTTAGCTCACTGGAGAGAAACTAAAGCTGGAAATAACAATGCAGGTCTGTAATTAGCCTTTAAAAAAGAAAAAAAAAAAAAAAAAGATAGTTTTTAGTGTAAGAAATACAGAAATCCAACTGTAATAATTACCGAACATATTCCCTGGTATCTGAATCTCCTCCTTATTTGCACTGTGGCTTGATGTGATGTTGAGGATCCTGCATCCTGTGTTCTGTAGGTGACTTCGCCTTTCTCACAACAAACCTCTTTCTTTCTGCCAGGATTTCTGTAGTTTGTATCAAACCTTGCTTTTACGCTCTTCTGTTCTAGATTTCAGTTCTGTTGTTGATCCTATTATTTTTATCAACTTCTTAAGCTTTTTTTAAAGCCTCTCATTTGTCTGTTCTGCCTCTTAAAATTATCACTGATCTGCGTCCAAGCTCTTGTGCAGAGGGTAAAGCAAACTGGCTTTAGCTGTCCTCCTGCCTCTCCTGCTCACAGTAATGACTCGCTATTGTTACCTCCCTGTGGAGTTTTAGACTGTGATGGTAGTTATAAAGTAATCAACTGATAGTATGCAGGCTTCCCTCCCCGTCAGAGGACCCCGTGTTGATGATTTATTTATCATGTTCACTTTAGAGGGAGCTAGGATCCCTGTCAGTGATCAGGGCTCTGCTGTGCAGTGTAATGGGAAGATGGTCACCGTCTCAGCAAGTCTGCTGTTGATGTGTTGAAGACTTTCACTTTCTTGTGCCAGGAATGTTAGAAACTGTTCAAATGACAGAGGGTGAGCTGGGACAGGAATGCAATAGTGCAGCCTTTGAGAAATGCTGGGTAGCTCAGTAATGGATCCATATGGCATATTACTTGTGCTGCAGCACGTCAGATATTAAAGACCCGAGAGCCAAAGAAACAGGCAGTAGTAATGGACTTTCTTTAGTTAGCAGAGAGCAGTGGTTACACACTGCATCCACTGGCCTCCCGGATAAACAGTTGAAGAAGGAACATGACTGATACAGCAGCAAAGACGCTTCATTAAAATTAGCTCTTCCTGTCATGTGTTCAACTGCTTCATGGAAACATAGGACTTCTGCTGTGTGGGTTATGGGCGATCCATATGAGCAGACCATGGAGTGAGCTGTCATATGCTGTGGCACCCAGCAATGCAACTCAGCTCTGTTCCAGGAAAACCATTTTCATGTCAACCTATACATGAAAATTAGTTGACTTGAACAAAGGTTTCCTTAGAAAGTTAAGTGCATTATTTGTAAGGATTGGAGTTTGTGTCATGGAGGGATGGCCAGGATGGACTTCGGAGCACAGTCAGAAGATGAGATAATGTGCAACAAGCATTATTTTAATAACTACCAGGCCAGACTTGTCAGCTTGTAAAGTACACTTTTGTCTGAAAAGCCCAACTGACTGTTTTACAAGTAACGCACAGTACGGCTGCATTTTTCAGTGATTAAAGAAGGAAAATACCTTTCAGTCCATTTTGCACTGGGTTTAATGCTTTGTGCATACCTACTGTTACTCCTGCCAGTAGTCAGTTGCCCAGTCTCCTTGTTGTTCAAATGGGTGATTCAAAGCTCTGGGAAACCCCACATGCTTTTGTTTTGCATTTAATCTGAATGGCACTTGGGAGCAATGCTTGATTCTATTTTTTTTTTTTTTTAGGCAGATTTTGAGTTCAGAGTATCTCCTTGAAGTTTGCTTCTTGTGATCCTTTCATCCACAGTGTTTGAAATTCTGCTTTTCCTTTGGCTGCCTTTGGCATCAATTCAACTAACTACCTTCTGTTTTGTAGTAGTTATCAGCCTTGGCTAGTGGCCCACAATAGTTTATTCAAGCTGGGGATGGTGACTGCCTGCTGAAGCACACTGAAAGTTGATTAAAATAGTTTCTCTGCTCTTCCTGTCACATGCCTACTCTTGCTAAAGGATCTTCTGCTATTGCTGAGGTAGGGAATAAAATTCATGCATACACCTTGTCTCTATTCACATTATCTCTTATGTGATGAATTCATGCTATGAAAAGGACTGATCTAGTGCTCCTCCTGTGTCAACCCTTACCAGCCCATGGGTACCTCCTGGAGATGTGAGTAAGGTGCAAAGAAGAGGCTGGGCTTATTTATTTATATTTCTGCAAGGCTTTGAGCTTAGCTTCTATACTTCCTGTGTGCAAAGGCTCAGGGGAGGAAAGATCACCTGTTTCTTCCCTCAGTAATTAATGGTACTGCTCCTTGGTGACCATGGAGTTTTGCACTTTTTCACTAGGGGAGATCCAGACACCGTTCTCTTTAATTCTAGAGGTGTTATGCAGGAAAATATTATGCTCTAGACTTGCATTTTTAAAATATGTGTATTGTAGCTTTTCTCACTTAATCCTGGTGCTTTGTTGCCAGCTCTAGCACTATTTCATGATATAGCAGATTGTCATTTGTTCCCTGAAGCATTCCCACTTCCAGTGGGTCCTTCTATACTACTTAATGTGTCAGCTTCAACTGCCTGCCGGGCCATGGGATCACTCCTCCAGAGGTGTTTGTGCCTCTTGTATCTGCACAATGTGGAAATGAAAAGGAGGGAAAGAAGTTTAATGTAATCATTGTGATGTCTTTGTTTGATACTGGAAATAAAGGAGAGGAACAGAGGAGTGAAAGTCAGAGAAAGAACAGAAAATCAGAGGCAACCTTCTTCATTGTGGCATCAGAGTACTCCCAGTTCACAAGTCATGGGTGGCAAGCAGGCTCCAGTATTAATTTCAATTTTATTTTAGACTGTCTGGTAATGTACAGTATTATAGCATCGTTTCTGCAATTAAGGGTCAGACAGTGTTGTCATTGTCACCCCCTAGTATAATAGATTATAACTTGCATAAAATAACTGGCTATAAGCTGAGACTTTAATGTGAGCTCTTAGTCTGAACCAGCACTTTCTTTATTTCTAATCTGGCATACTTAATTACAGGTGGGTCTAAGAGCACCACAAATTAAGGTTGTGTGATGCTCTCATTATACAACTCTATTTTCAATTGCCTATTACTCTATCAAACTTTAACCAGCTGGCCTTGAAGTTTTCCAGGGCTAGTATTCGCCATAGGAAGAATTATTGAAAAAAATCAGATAAAAGTTGCTCCATGATTTCTGAGACAAAGGCTAAAGAACAATGTTGCTTTACTTGCTTTATTTTTAGGATTGTGTAGTATTTATACTATTTAGAGGTGGTACTTGATTTTCATATTAATTTTCCTGCGCTTTGACAGAGGTATTCAATATTTGGTGGTAGGAGGTGGTTTGTGTCAGCGGATATATCTTTTGCCCTTCTCTTGCAAGTCTGAGTCAGCTGTAATCCTTCCAGAATTTGTAGTTAGCACACATTGATTGGAATTTCTTTTGTATATATATAACTTGAAGTTAATATTTCTGGTTCTGTCTTTGCTAAGCACATTCCCACCCTCTGGGAAGCCAGTGCCTGTGTGCAGCTCAGCTTGCTCCAACTGCAGGAACTCAAAACCCTTTCTGTAGCTGGTCCCATCTGTGATAGCATCAGTGAGGTTTGGGCACAAGGCAGGGAGCCTTGCACCTCTCCACCAGCCCTTCTCCTCTTGGCTTGACCACTAACTGCACGCAACACATCCGGGCAGGAGGGAACACTTGAGTTGTAGGAATGTTGGTGTGATGAGAAAGAAGGGGACTTGGGCAAGCGGTCTGATAAGAATGGATTTAAAGAAGGAGGAAGTGGGGTGAGGAGTTGCATGGAGGAGGGTGGGTAGATGAGATGGATTGGTGGGCAGAGATGGATTGGGGAATTCTTCCCTTTTGCTGCACTTTCTCCCTGAGGAACTACTGGAGAGGCCCTCTGCCTTGCAGCTCCCTTGTGTGAAAGGCAACCTGCTTCTCCTGTCATCTCTGCTGTTAGCTCATTTGGCACAGGGCTCTGCTGTGGGTCCAGGGTCTATTGATGACCCCTTGGGATGCAAAGTGATGCAACATGATGGATTTTTAATGAGCTCTTTCAAAACCTGAGAACTTGCATAGAGAAAGTTGCATTAAAGGCACATTAGTGAGTGAGATTGTAAAGTCAAGCACATGAAAGTTGGGAAATGCCAGAGTGAAGTTGGGCTGTGGAACATTAATTCAGGCACTCTGTACATTCTGAAATGATCTGTGGCTCTCTGATCACATCCATTTCTGGTCTGCACATCTGCAATGTTCCGTGCACTGAATGAATGGTGCCCCCTTGATGTTAACTTGAAAAAGTAAATAAAAAGAATAAAATCAATTAATATGCAGTGTAATCATGAGGTCTATGTGCATTTTTCCAGAACTGTCACAGGGAGGTGAATTGTTCCTGCAGTCTGTCAGAAATGGTGAGGTTACAGGAGGGGAAGACCACTTGGAGAATCCTGGAGGTTTGTTCCAGAAGCACTTTGTTTTGGCAGGTCTGACAAAAGGAGGAAGTCCTGTGTTCAATACCTCATCTTCAACCAAGGAAATCCTCTCAGGCTTGGAGGCACTGAGTAGCACTGAGCCTCTGGGAGCAGTTTTCTCCTTTTCCTCTCCCTGGCAGGGTGCAAGGCCATGCAGGCCTTATGCCCACTCGGTGCTCTGTATGTACTGCTGCCCCTGAGGAATGTGGTACCACGTCTCACCTCCAAAGCTCATTGCTGACATCAAGAGAGCTGCCAGGCACAATGGTGTGGATTTTAAATGGCTCTGAAAGACAGCTGAGGTATGAGTGCACTTTTGAGAATATGACAGCACTCGTGGCCTTGAGATGGTACCATTCTCATGCGGGCATCGCAGTATCTGTGCAAAGAAAGATTGGGAAGAGGAAATTGGTGCTTAAGAAAGCTATGGTACCCATGGTTTCAGGGAGCAAAAGGAAGGCCAGTTCTGTGGTTAAGGCAGTGGGCTTAGAGGACTCAGCTCACCTATCAGCTCTGACCCAGGTTTCCTGTGGATATTTGTTATGGTCTCCCACGTGCATTAAACCCCAGATCTGTTGTGGACACTCTTCCTTCATGTCCACACAGGATGGAGGTCCCACCTCCTTTAACAGGGATACCATAGAGATGTAAGGATGCAACTGCTGTTGACCTCCATCATCTTGTTTAAAAATGTTGAGCTCACAATGAAGGGATGAGGCTATAGATTTATGACTTGTTCATTTGCTCTTTATTTGGAAAAGTCAGTGCCCAGTGTGAAGAGGCTGCACTCTGAGAAGTGATGAAATATTGTCATTGGCCTGCTGTACAGACCATCTGTCTCTCCCTGGGCTTCTTTGGAGCATGGTAAAGCGTGTTGCTTTTCTGTATGGTCTTTTTTTTTTTTCTTTCTTCATTTTTCTTCTTTCTCTCATTTAATTAGCCTTGATTCACTCCTATTTTTTGTTTTGTTTTTGTTTTTAAATCAAAGCAACTTTAAACACACTGTGACAACCTGCAGCCTTATTGCATTTAGTCCCTTGAGCCTATCAGGTCTCTTATGATAAGAGACACTAAAAGAATTGTTCAGCAGACCAGAACGGTATGGATTAAAAAAGGATTGTTAGCAGATAGATGAAGGATAAATGTGATACTGGGCATATAATTTGGCCTTTCCTGCACATTATTTCATTAAAGCACTTGCTAATGCACCAGGAATAATAATCCTATGGTCATTTTTGTTTCACAGCTGGAAAACATCTGCCCCTGTGTTTAATGTCTGTCTTATTCTTGTGCAATTATGTCAAAATCCCAACGTGGGGAGTGCAGACAAGTGATTAAGAAGAGCAAGCATCATAAGGAAGCTCTTATTATCTCTAGAACTGGTGTTATAGCCCCACAAATTCATAAAAGTATTGGTTTTTTGCAATTGAAAGTGAAATTGCAGTACTCAGCTTTATCCCAAGCTGGCTAAAGACTCTTTTGAAGCTTACCTTTAGAACATACTGAAACGTTACTAGTGGATTATTTATTTATAGGAGCAGTAGTCGTTTTTTCTTCTGAGATGAATACTCTGCACATCCAGATATATATATCCTTTCAGCAGAATTCTTCGTTTTCACTAGAGCAACTGCTGGGTAACAGCAAAGGGCAATTTGGTAGCCTTTGACCACAGTTAGTAGAACAGGCTATAAGAAAGAGAAAATTTCCTCAGTTTTCCGTCTTCTGCTTCAGTGCTTAAGTCTTGTGGGGATGGATAGCTGACTTTTTAAAATTCTATTTTATTTTTCCTGTGAGTTCAGTTGCTGGAAGCGATAATGAGAGGTGGTATCCACATTGGCTACGATGCATGCTGGAATACCCACTTTCAAAACCGGTTCTTTTGTGTTCTTCTGTTGAGACTGAATAATGCTTTCCTATATTGTTTGTCCCGAGCATGAGATGAGAGTAAAGACTTGTCGAATGGCAGCTCTCCAGTGATCTTGATGCAGTATCCATAATGCAGAAATTCCCAGAGAGGGCTAAGAGCAGAAACTCTGACTCTTATCGCCAGCCCAGGGATGATATCAGTGTCTTGGTGAGACTGTACTTTCTAGGCAGGGCTCCAAGGAAGGCTTATATATTTTATGAACCGTCATTGTAATGTTTGAGAGGCCACCATACTATTTTGTATATCATCACTTTGAGCAAATCTACATCCTGGTGTTAAGTGGGATCTAGTGTGGGTACACATTAATAAAGGCAAATAGGTGAAAAATGCATGATTATCTCTTGGCAGGTATGATTTCCATTATTTAAACAAAATACTTTGTTTTCCCACACAGTCTTCCAAAATAACACATCTCCTAGCTCCCAACAATAAGATTAAAAACCATCATTTTTTTCTCCCCTCCTCTCTGCGTGTCCTAGTTTATTGCTTGCAGATATTATTAGGTTGTGCATTACTTAGATGTAGAAGGGATGACGCATTTTCTATTGAGAGAGAGATTTGGGGTGGTTTCAATGGTATGTTGAACTCTGATGCAGATTTGGCAACTCATGAATGATTTCTGCTGTACAAATTGATTGCACTTAATGGTAGATTGTGTAATACTTTTTCTTGAAGTATTGATCAATACTGGATTGCTGGAGCAGATAGCCTGTTCTGTCACACATATTCATCACAACTTCTAATAATTATCTGTTCGTTTTATATTCGTTCTCCTTAACTTTTACATGGTGTCTTATAGCAGAAAGTTTGTTTTATGTTGCTTAAGTTACCCTTGCTGGTCTACAGGAATGTGTTTGGTGTGCTGACTTTCTCTAAACAGTTATGTTTAATCTACGCAGAAAGCATCTAGCTCTGTGAGGCCATTTTTATATCTTTAAAGAGTTATTGAATTGTTTATTGATCTACTTCATTACTGCTGTTCCTCTGGTTTCTTTTGATGTGTTGTCACTTTGTTCAAAATATAATGCCAGGGTTTCAAATGAATAGTTGTGCAGAAAGCCCTACATATGTAAATATTATGGTATATTTCTCCTTTGAGTGGGAATGTGCTGGGCTGTCCAGCCAATATTGCTGCCACTGGAGTCTTATCCTTTATCTACCCCTCCCTTTACACAAAGACTCCTTCCTGTCATCGTCTTTAGAAAAGCGGAGTCTGAAGTTTCATCTGTTGTTTTTTTTAACAGTATTATCTCTTAGGCTGCCAGAAGTTTACACACCAGCTCCCTGCTTATAAAAATATATTTTTTCTCCTTTCCTTTAATCTTTTCTCTCTTTCATATTTGTTAAGTTCACAAAATAAGTCCTTGCTGATTTTTCTTTAATTTTATTTAATCCCATTTTTGGTAGCTTTTTGAGTGTCTAGAATAGACAGGATCCTGTGGCAAAGAGTTCCATAGTTAGAATATTGATTATTTGGAAAAGTGCTTCATTTTAATCCTGCCACCTGAATATTTATTTGTTGTCTCTATCTTTTTCTTTTTTTTTTAATTTGGTTATTTATTTATAGCAATGATGAGTAATAATTCTTTATTTATCCTCTCTAAGTTATGCAGGATCTTGAATGTATTTGTCATGCTGCGTCATTTGCTTCTTTTTCCAATATTATAGGATGGATACCTATTCCTGGTATAGAAGTTATTCTCTGTCATTGGCCATTTAGGTTACCTTTCAGTATCTCTTCTATTTTTAGATTGTTTTAGATGAAATATCAGAAGTACAGGTGACATTTAGCAAGAAAAGTGGAAATATATGTTTTCAAGTAATAAAAATAGTGTAAATCTTTGGAGTTTTTTTTCCTTTTTTTTTTTTTTCTTGCAAATCCTCTTCATCTTAGTGTAATACAAGTAGTTCTTGACTTGTCCTTTCTGTTTGCTAGTCTGCTGGCAGGTCTTCTCCCCTTGCTGTGCTCACATAGAAACAGCATTTTTTATTTTGGAAGTTGCCGGATAATGGATACATTTTTGGGATATATTAACACACAAAGCATCAGATTGAGAAATAAGACTTCCTGCTGGTGATGAGGCAGATTCAGAACTGTTTCATTTAGATGTCCAGCTTCTTCTGTCACAGGTTACCTAGTATTGTGGTGGATGTCCTGTCCTTGGAGACTTTCAAGGCAAGGCTGGATCAGTCCCTGGGCAGCCTAGTCTAGCTGTGGTGTCTATGTGCATTGCAGGGGAGTTGGACTAGATGGCCTTCAGAGGTTCCTTCCAACTCTAAGGATTCTGTAATTCTGTGATTCTTGAAGTGAATAAGATGTGACTACCTGCTAGGCAATCCTGCCTGTTTGCACTCCTCCAGCTTCTAGCCTACTTCCCCTTCCAGCAATAAAATCTGGCCACTCTTCTTCCTGCACTCTTCATGCACAGCTACACAAGCAGCTGGCCAGATGTGTGTCATGGGTGTACTGAGTAGCTGAATCACACAAACTAGCCCCCATTAGTTATCAGTCTCTTCTGCCTGAAGAGGCAAAGCCTGTGCCATGAAGCTGTCAGATGCACACACTGCTGATTTCATTTGGTGTTACACAGTACAGGTGTTTTTTTTGTTTGTTTGTTTTTTAGTTTTTTCTTTTTTAAATTATTTTCAACTCCCTCCATTCCCTTAAAAATCTCTTCTTTTTCCTCCTTCCCCCCCCTCAAATTAGTGGGCATGCGCTGAAATATGATGGAGATAAGGGAAGGAATGAAGCTTTTAAAATGATACCTGTGCAGTATTAAATCTTTCCGTGCATGCAACATAGTCTGTCCTTCAGTGCTTGCATACTGTTTTCTGCAAAACTACAGATATTTCAATAATGCCAGAAATATGCTGAAGTCTCAGCAATATAGAGCTGTATGTATTTATTAATGAGATTTCTTTTTTTTTTCTGCCGGCCCTGCTGTTTTGTTGGTGTACTTCAGTGTGTAGGTTGACTACTGTCCTTCTGTTTCCCATCTCATTGTAAGCCCCGTTTCCCTGCCTTTTGGAAACCTGCTTCCAGTGCAGCTGAATAAAAACCATCAGAGAAAACTCTTAGAAGGAAAAAGGAAAGCAAATCCTTGGTATGGAGGTGCCAGTGCAGTTCAGAAGCTGACAAAGATGGGCTGCTCATCTGGGCACAGTGCTCAGAGCCCAGGTGTGCTTCTTGTCTTGTGAGCCTTGGTGCTGAGCTTTGAGCACTGCTCTCCTTAGCTCTGCTTCTTTCTAAGTATATGGAGATCACATCAATTAATTGGAGCAGTGTAAGATTCTGTTATGTTTGTGTTTCAGTTTGCAGTACAGGGAGATCAGGGCTGTACAACGTCCACTCTACGGTGAAATGAGCAGTTACCTACAACTCCAGCTTTGTTTTGTAACTTGTCACATATTCTACGTTGAAAACATCCAGCAAAAAGTGCTGCAAAACTGACTGGTTTCCATTCAGATAGGTTTTCATCTCTTCTGCTGTTTACATACAGAAGATGAGGGCTTTGCTGTGACACAGAGGCACTTTAGGCAGATTTCAAGTAACAGCAAAAAAAATCCTCTCTTTGGGGAAGAAAATGCATCGTGTGGGCTGCTTGTCATTTTGATGTTAGAATGTGTTGGGTTTTTTTTTCCCAAGCATGTCAACTATTTCGATTTAAAATAAAATAATAAAAAACTTTTTAAAAGCAGTTAAGTAGCCAGAAAAGTCAATAATATATATAAAAACTATAATAAATGTTGACTTCTGTGCCTTTTTTCCTCAAAATACCCTGTAATACTGAAGTTGTGTTTTGACACAGACTGAAGACACATCCCTTCTATTCAGAAGGCTTACATTTGAAAAAGTTTCTGCTGCCTCGGTGAAAGAACATGATTGCTATTTAAAAATAATCATATCTGCATGTTCCGATTGCAATTTCTATAAAGTATCTTCCACAAAAGAAAATCCATTAAGAAAATTGGTATTGTGCTGCAGGAAATCTTCTCAAGAAATTGAAATACAAAAAGCTACTGACTAGTTACTTAAGTCCCATTCTGTTTTGTTGGTCAAATGAGATTTAATACTCTTAATTTCCTATGTTTCTTTTTCTAGCTACATTTTTTTTTCCCACCTGCTGGAGGGAAGAACCCTTTTCTAACACCAACTCCTTCCTCTCCTCCATCCTCCCTGCACTCCAAGATTTGTGTATTATTTACCCATTTGAATAAAGAAGAATGTTGCCTGCATTTTGTGGGGTATTTCAAATGAGGCATATCTAGTTTATGGGATATGAAAGCCAAGATGTTCAAGTTGTAGCAGTTAGCACAGTCTTCAGAGTCAAGACTGTCAACTGGGCTTCGTAGGGGAGTCAGCTCACTGGGATCTGAGGGCACTGTTCCTGACTGTGTCTCTATTGTGTAATTCAGATGAATTGTAGAAGTCACTAGCCTAAAGCAGCTGATACCATGACCCCTACACTATATTCAGTTCATGGTTTTTAATTTAATTTGATTTAATTTGATCCTCAGTCCCACCATCTTTGTGCTTCAAAACTAAAGGACTACTTAGTAGTTCAGAACTGCCCTGTGAGGAAGAGATCCGCTCTCATACTTCATCTTCCTCTTAAAGCAGTGTGGTTTGCAGATACCAAAACTGCACTGGATGTGGAAACATCATGGAGTGAGCAGGGACAGCTGCAGGAGTGCTTTAAAATTGTTATTGCTCTGAGCTGGGGTGCTAATCAAGATACTGTCTTTATTAATCTTAATGATCCTTTACACAGGTCCTCCTGGTGATAGTGTTCAGCATGATAACAATCAGTATTATTGTGTCTTTGGCTAATCAAAATTGCTGCTGTCAGCTCCTGCACTTACAGGTTTCACTACCTGAAATCCGCTGACTTAAACTTATTGTGTAGATTAAGAAAGAAGGAGGAGAAGGCTTTGGGATTGTTTCTTCCCTTACCTGTTATTGTCTCTGTTGACATGCCACAATTCCATCTGAAACAAGGGATGCATGAAGCTTTTCAATCTGTATTTTGTTTCTCTGTTTTTTTTTTTTTTTTTAATCTTTGTTTAATTTGCTGACTGGCAGCTGGAAAATCACTTAATCAGCATATCTGGCCCAAATACTAGGCTTGACTTGGAAACACTGACAGTGTCTTGGCTCACTCACAACTGTGACTAGTTTGAATTCCTGTTCTGTTCCTGTATAGGTAGTGGTGATGGAAGAAGAAGAAAATAATCATGTGAAGATCAGTTTTGCTTCTTTCCCAGCTGTACCTCAATAACCAAAACCCAAGTTCTCATTTCAGTCTTGCCATAATCTCACATTACTTTAATGATTCACTTACAATGCACTTATGGTAATCTTTGAGGTCCCTTCCAACCCAAGGCATTCTATGATTCTAAAAGACCTTCCAGGGAAGAGGAGTAGTTCTCTATTCTGACTGCCCAGTTTGCAGGCCTGTGTTTAAGTCCCTTCATTTTTCTGCCCTCTCAGAAGTGCTGGTTCCTGTGTCTCAAGGAGCAATGTCACCAATCTGATGGTTCTCTTTGGCCAACTCTGAAAGTATTTTCTCCCTCTCTGAACTCAGGGAAGCCTCCTGAACAAATTAGTGTGGGAAGCCTTATCATGACAAGGTTAAAAATTAACTTACTTCCTTATTTTTTCCAGGTATTCCACCTCAGCCTTCTCCAAACTATGCAAAGTGGGAATCAGACATCCCCCACCTCTTCCCTTCATTGGAAACCTGCTCTTTTTCCGTGAGGTAATAAATAGTTTCATTTGTACCTACACAGAATGATAGGAGGAGTGACTAGGAAGTAGGAGGAATTGAAGGGGACCCTATGTTCAGTACTACCATCTCTGTAAGCATCTCCCTCTGGAAAGAACAAGGAAAACCAAATCTGTAGGAACGGTTGTATGCAAACAGCACTAATTTCAGGGTAAAATAAACTTGAGGGGAAAGAAAATGTATAAGCTCCTGCAGTTAATTACTTGAGCTTTTCCAAGAAAGTTCATGCACTCAGTGAAACAAACTTAGTTATGTGAATAGAGCAGATTATGTTAACTAGCCCCAACTGGTTTGTTCTGAGTGGTTTTGGCTCACATGACCTTTCTATTTGTTTGGGTTTTTGCTGATGGTACACGTTTATTTTAAAGCTTGTAACATTTCTTGCTTCTAAGCAGTAACTGGAATCAGAGATCACTGGATGCTATTGCTTTGTGCTCTGGATATTGCCTTCCTGAACTGGGAGGGGAAGTACTGTAGATTCTGCCATCAGATTTAATTCACTTACACTTCTCTCCCTTCACCTCCTGTTAGTCTGTTCACGCTGATCTGTTCTGTTTCTTGCTTAGTGTCTGTAATGATAGTCCACATGCTGTCAGTGATGAGGAACTGCCATTTTTCTGGTTGGACTCTAGCGGCAATTCTAAGTCAGGGTTTGAAATAGTGATTGAGCACCTGGTGGGAAGGCAGGCCAATACAGGGGAGTTCAGGCATGTGCAATACACCTGAGTTACCAGAAGGGCTGGAGCCAGGATCTACCCCTTCCCAGACTTCATTTAGGCATTGGTAGTGAAGGCAAGGATGTCTTGCTACCGATGCCTGTGTACCTGAGGCTTTCTGAAGATAAGCAGCTTCTTTTCTTTATTTCTGTGCCCACAGCTGTTGTATATGAGCAAATCCTCATTTGCTCCAGCTTAGGACCTTGTCACTCTGCTGTCCTTACTGTACTTTCCATTGTATTACAAACTTCTACAATAAAGCCTTCCAAATGTGTCTATTTCATTCCAACAACTTTTCAGGAAATCTGGGCTAACTCCAGCTGCAGCCCAATATCCTGTTTTAAGTGCGTAGTCATCAATATCCATGCTGAGATTTGAATTATTAATGAGAATGTATTGCCTCTTACCTTGGTTTTCATGGTGATTGTTCTGTCGATATCTGACTCATTATTAGGTAAAACCCACTTAAATACCAGTTTTACATGTACATCTGATTTCATTTAGAAAATAGCATAAAAAGTGGACTTACTTCCTCTTCATTCATTCGAATGGAATTGATAGGATTGCTCTGAGATACAGAGGACGCCAATCGTATAGAATATAGACCAGTTCACCCTCATTGTTCTGGTTTAAAGTCAGCTGGATGGGATGAAGTGACTCATTCTTTGGTGGTAAAATCCTGTTAATATTAGTCACCTGCTAGCACTGAAATCTGTTAGGCAGATTTCATTACCAGTGTTGCATTCATTAAAATTGCTTAAAACAGGCTAACAAAGGTATTATTTTACTAAATTATGAGTAAAAACAAAAGTTAAAGGTAGTCATGAAATTATGTCTTGAACTACTAAAGAATAAGAATGCCAGACAGCATTTTTGAGCAGTTGAGTGATGATGCAAGAACTTGAGCCCCACTGGGCTGTGTGTCCAGCACAACAATGTTTCACCATCTATCCTGTCTTTAGTTTTATAGCTAGTAGAAATGGGAAGGGATGAATCTAGTCTCTTTGTAATCTTCCTTTTCTCGTATTTTGCCATGTCTTCTGGACTTGTACTTTTGGCTACTTGTTTAGCAGAAGTACTCACAGCAATGTGCTGGAAATAGAGGAAGGCTGCCATTATTCTGCTGTCTGTTCTCCAGCAGAACGTTTTCTGTCAAACGTCTCTCCTTAATGTAGGCAGTAGAGGACAGCTTCTGCTTTCCTTTGGTGGGATAACTGCTGCATCCCATCGTCCTCAGGGCTGGGGCAGGTTTTAGAGACTTAGCTGCCAACGGGACAGTGGTGCAAGAGCATAGTTTGCTGTATTGTTAAGTTTTTTCACTTGCTTGTTCACAGAGCCATGTCTTTTCACCAAACTGTCTTTTTAAAGGGCTTCTCTTAACAGGCCAGCTCCTTCTCTTGCTGTGTTGTAGCACCAATGTTATGCATGGAAGAATGCAAGCCACAATCCTACTAAAAGAAGCTTTCAGCCCATGACCCGCTTGTATCAGAGACATTCATGAATGGTGGCAAAGAGTAATGAATTCTCATGTGGTGTACAGGAATCTGCATGTGTGAAACCTGTGCATTTCTATCAAATCAACACGTTGAAAACCTGTGTATGTGAATGAAAATTAGAAATCAAAACACTTGAACAAATACAGCCTTTCAGTCTAACGAGTGTGCTCGTCTTGACACTTTGAACTTTCCTTCTGGAATCATCCCTAGAAATTTAAGGGAGAAATGGAGGAACAAGGTGAGTCTCTCTAATGTAACCAAGTAAATCTCAGACCTGGAGATTTAAGAAAAGATTACCCAAAGCTTTTGGCAAAATTGTAGGAATAAGCACTTTTTTCATCTTGTAATGGCATAAATTCAAAAACTGTCTTCTTTTTCCCTTGTTTACATGGGTGTGAATCAGTTTTACAGATGCTAGTGAATGTTCTCATTTTATTCTGCCATATATGTTAACAGAACAGCAGGACTTATGGTTCTTTGCTATCGTTATTATTCTGTAAGTGAGCCTGAAAATGAATGAATGCTACAAGCAGGATTTGACCAGTGGAGCTGGATTGAGGTTTTTAATAAACTTTGAAATGTATTTTAAATGAGAAAATGTCTTCTCTATGAGATTTTTTTTTTTTTTTAAGACTCATTTTTTCTTTAAGAAAATAAATTGCCTGAGAAATGCCTGAAATAAGAGTTGCTATAATGTAGTGTCTCTAAGAAAGGAGGAGGAACTGCTGAAAGTTAAGGGGATAAGAGAAAGGCAGCAAGAAAGGCCCATTTCCATCACAGAGAAGTAGACTTTAACAGCTGATCTGGGGAAAACAATGTTGTTTTACTGTATGTTGCCACTTTTCTCTCAAGTACAATAGAGTGAGATAATTGCACCCTGAATCTAAAACATATCCCCGTTAATCAGCTTATCTAAAAAATGAGAAGATATGAAATTATTGTAGTTCTGCAGCTGGGAAATCATCTGAGTCTAAGGTATTAGATTAAAAATTTTTCCATTGCATGAGAACAATTTGTGGTGGGTAGGTCTGATGTAATAGTAAATATGATTAGACTGTTCAAAAAAAGCAGCGTGTTCAGTTTTCCCAATAACTGAGCAGACTTGCAGCAGACAGACCAGTGTTTTGCTAGGAGCTCCTGACTGTTTCCCTATCTCTCCATGTGCTGTATTTTTCTTACCAATTTGAAAACTGCTTTTTTATTTGCTTCATAAAGCAGGAAACACAAAAGTATGCAAAGCATGGGTTTTGAAGCCCATACAAGTGTATAGGTAAGAAGGGCAGGTTGCAGAAATACTAAGCAGAACTGTCCTGTTAATTTGCAGGGTAAATATTTTACTATGCAACAAATGCACTGAAAATGGAGCACACACATGCTGTGTTATCCTTCCTCCTGAAGAAACACAGTGAACACTGGACCTGTTGCTATGGCTCTGCTGTGCCTTTCTCCCCATTTTGTCTCTCAGAAGGCAGCTGTTGTTAAATGCCACTGGCGCTGACATTTGAGCAGCTTAGGTCCTGGTACTGTAACTGTACTCTGTCCAGCCTCAGAGCAGTGCCCTGCTGCAGCCAGGAGCTTGCTGGTCTGCTTTTTTGGGGTGCACCTTGGCTGCCTCGTTTGGGTTCTTGGTAGGAAGGTACCTGGCTGTGCCCTGTATGTGGCTGGGTGATATGCACTGGGTCCGTGTTGGCATGAACACGTGTTGCTCTCCTCCTACTGCTCCTAGCAAACTCCAGCGATGCTTTGGACTGGCTGCTTGTGTCCCTGCCTTGCATTTTAATGAAGGCCATCGCTCTCTTTAGCCTCTCTCTTCTTGGACAGGATACTCTTTGTTTACTCTGTTTATTTCTGTCTGGCCTACTTGTGGATCCTGGGCTACCCTGACGCTGCCCACTGCTGCTGAATGGGAGTGGGGGCTGTGCGGTTCTTTGTCGTGCCTTCAGTTTGGGATCTGCTTGGGCCATGTTGTTTTATGGCTGGCGGGTAGGAGTGGACAAGGGGGGAATGTAGCAAGGAAGCAGAGAGCAAACATCACCTTTTTCCCTCAGGCATCCCTTTGACTGGAAAGTAAAGAAAAATAAAAGGCTGACTCCTTACAGGAATGAAATGAGCCTTGTGCCTAATTTTCAGCCTAGAAAGCAGTGTCTCAGTGCTTGGAGAGAGGCTGCAGCATTTACTCTTCTGGAATTTAATGACACAGCATGCAAACCCAAGCAAGGTTGGAGAAAGGCAAATGGTGAGGAGGGGGGGAGGGGGAAAGAGAAGAGGGAGGAAGAGGAGCTCTTGAAGTATGAACCTGGATTTAATTACAATAGCGATTACAATAATAAGCCACTGTCAGTGCAAGCCAGAAAGCTTACATATGGCTTTGTGCTGCTTTGCACAGATAAGCAGGATAAGGGAGTGTGTGCTTTGCCACTTGGTGGCTATCTACATGGAACCAGCAAGGGTGACCATGGCATTGGTGACCAGCCTGGTATATCTCCTCTGACTGTGCACGTGCACTGTGGATTTTGATCATCTATACCTCATGGGTGCTTTGGGTTGTCTTCATGTCCTGGGGAAACTCCTCTTAACTGGGAGGCCTGTATGTGTGTTCATGTTAAAAGAAACATACCATGTGGTGTAGATCTGAACCTAGCCACTTTACAGTCTGCAACATGACAGAAAATTTGGGATTAGATGTGTTTTTATGTGTGAATTCACGTGTTTGTAAGCTGTTTGTACAGACTCTCTCCACTTCAAATACGTGTGTTTTCCTAGTTTCAGCTGATAATCTTTGCCACCTTCTTTGATCAGGTATTAGCACTGTCGGATTACCTGACAAAGTCAGAATAGCACCTGGTTGTTGGAACCTAATGCAGGAGGCTGAGACGTGGCAATTAACTGACTAAATGCCATAGGCACCCTTCAGCAAGAGCAGAGCCTCTGGTTTCTCAGAATGGCTTTGGACAAAGCTGTGCTAGGGCACATACCAGCTACTTACCATGCTTGTGGGGCCTCAACAGGGAGAGCCTCTGGGGGAGCAGTGCGTGCTCCTCAGACAGACTTACGTGCAGACTTGATATCCTTGACGTTCTTGCACTTGATGTATCTGATAGCTATGTTCATGAAGTATCCCTGATATGACATCAACAGATTCTCCGTAAATAACCTCTATGAAAGCTGGAGACAGTATTATGAGGCACAAAGCAACTGGCAGGTCTTATGTGATGGAAAAAAGGTGAATCACTGCTGCTTTGCTGGTAGGTAATGGTGACCCAAGGGTAGCGGTTGTGAAAGATGCTTTTGCTTTCTTGAAATATTTTTTTTTGCCTTGAAAGGAGAAAGATCTGAGCTTTGCCTTTTGTAGTCTAAAGAACAGTTTATTGCTGTGTACCTTCTGCCTGCCCTACTGCTGTTCTGTTTGCAGTACTGCAGACGAACAGTAGAGTAGTTGCCTATCAAAGGAAATGAAGATTTCGTTGATGAGCAACATCATGTCTTTGGTATTCTCCTAGCTATGCTTTGGCAGTTTCTTTTGGCATACTTTATTCTCGCTTGAAGTAAGGAGGGAAGGCTGTGGCAATTGTTATCTATACGCAAAGGGCTTTAACAACTATGTAGAAGAGGGATTTTTTCAATGGCATCACAGAAAAATGAGGGAGATTTTTTTTTTCTTCAGTCGTGTTCCTAGCTTTCCCCAGATTCCCAGAGTGTTTTTGGGCAAGTCTGACTGGGGAAAAGTTTCTTATTTTCTGTTTAAGCGAAGCTCCTTCTTTTATTTGACCTTGTGCTTCTTTTTACCTGCCTGCAAAATGACTGGCATGGATGATATTCTGGTACATGTGTCTTGCTTGGTCATCTGTTTATGGTGAAACACTTAGTTCAGCTCCTAAGTGACTTATCTGGGGACATTCTCTGGTAGATTTTGGGAGACTAATGTTACTGCTGTCCTTAAAAGAGTGGACAGTTTGAAGGCTGGAAGAAATTGAAGTGATCTGACAATAGATGAAGAGCAAATAGAATTGCGAATCGCTGACAGGCCTGATCTCTGGTCTGAAGATATCTGAATAAGGTTAATTTACAAGATCATCATGATTCTTTGTGATTTCATTCCATTCTTGATAGAAATCCATTTCTCCTTGATTTTATTTATTTATTTTGGTGGCGCAGAGAAATGGCTACCCAATATCCATTTGAGTAGAGGTCTGCATCATTTAAATGACACGTGACTGCTGGGAGTGATGTAGGGGAAGTTTGCTGTGTATTGTGCTACTTGTAGACTGTATTTGCATGTTAATCACAGGAAAGTCCTGAGTATTATCAGTAGCCTACTCTTTAAGCAATGCATACTACTGAATTAAAGCTAGCTCTGGCATGCAAGTGTAGCAACAATGGACATAGAACAGTTGTGCTATGCAAGAGTTAAGAGAATTAAGATAATGTGGAATTTCAGTGGTAGCAGCGTACAGACCCAGCATAACTGCAATTTGCCTTGAACTCCAAAATTCCTTTGATCATGCAAGTCATGCTCTTCGCCTTGAAGAGCAGCTCAGTGGTGATATGACTGAACAAGCTGTTGTAGTGAACTTCATGTGCTTTTGCACATGGTCTTAAAGTGAAAACATTTCTTAGGCCTCGTTGTCTTCTGTTGAATTTTGGTGATATTCACATCAATGCAACACTGGCTTGGAGAAAGTAGGATTGAAGTAAATGCCAAATCTATTACTCCTTGAAATTAAAACAGAAAGCAGTAGACTCAGTAGCGCAGTGAATTAGAGCAGTCTCTGTTTCGTTACCTGTAAATCTGGAATTTAGTGGCATCATATGCTGCTCAACTTTTTATTCTGATGCATAGAAATCTATGTTCAGATAAAGAAGTTCTATGTCAGCAGCATCAGTACTTTTTATAATAGTGGCCAGGTATCAGCTATAATGCTAGAATTATAGCCAGCTCAGATTGGTTGTTGAGAACAGTCATTATCCGTGAGCCAACAAATTTAGCTGAGTCTTAACTTCATGAGCAGTGTCTAAATGCATTAGCCATATGCTCCTCAGCATATGGGTAAATATATAACAATTTATTTTCATTAGGTTTTCTTACAAGTGCTGCTAACCCAAGCTCCACTAGAAATGTTTACAACATGACAAGTCTCTTCAGATAAGAAGCTGGCCTTCTGTACATCAAGTCATCCTGAAAGGGTAGTAAACAAATATTTCCTCCTTTCTTTCCTTGAAGTAGGAAGCTACAGCTGCTGTAAGTCTGATCTACTGTAACTAGCTGGGCTTGGTTTTGTATTGGAGTGAGTAATACAAAGCTTTGCAGAGCTATCTGTTCAAACATGTGCTGCTAAATCCCCAGTATTAATTGTGTACTGCCTTCTAGCTGCCTACTGTGAACTTTGGGTGATGTTCTCTTCTTGTGGCTTTATCTGAAAGTAGGATGTACGACCTTTTAGGTTCCTTACTCTTCCTCTCTTCCTCAAGAGGGTAGCGGATGAAATGTAACTTTCCCAAGGAGGATCTGAATGGGAAATTAGGTTTCAGTCTTGGCTTAAATGATCAAATGGATGCAGTGTAGGGAGAGCACTGTAGATTTGGGTTCTGGGATGGAGCCATCAGGGCTTAAATAGCAGCATACATGATACTGGTGTAAAGCAGCTGTTGCTGTTGTGAGAAATGGGTGATTGTTGATGGTTTTTTTTTTTTTTTTTTTTTTTTTGCTTTTATTTATTTGTTGTTTTTTGGGGGGCAAATGTCTGTATCAAAATGCATAACCATGGAATTACCTATGTAGATATGGAAGTGCAAGAAAGGACCAAATTGTCTGAGGGATATAGAGATCAAATGCAATCTAATTTTCCGCATACTCTGAGGCCTCAATGCATACCTAAGCACAGACAGTAAAGTGAAACCAGAATTAACCAGAATTAGATACAAATCAGGTTTGAGAGAGAAAAGGATTTTCTACAGTCAAAACAAACCTCTGTGTTTAAAACTGGGTATTTCAAATAGCTGTTGGCTTTTCTTTCTGTTTTCAGCATGCAGCAGATTGACTGATACAGTCTTGGGCTATCCCTGTAATTTTAGCATTCTTTTTATTCCTTTGCTATTATCGTTGTGTTTCGAAATTCTTAAGTGTTCTGTGACTTTTAGGCAAAAAGTTTTTTTTTTTGAAAAGTTGTACTGGAGAACTTCTGAATATTCAGGTAGGAAAAGAAAAAAATAAGCTTGTCATTAAACATTCTTGTTTTGGTGAAATGGAATTGTGAATGAGAATTACGAGCAAGATAAAATGAAATGGAAACCTATGTATGTGTTCTAAAGGATCTCAAATATTTTCTTAATAAACTTGAGGGAAGAGCAAACCAGAGCATTAAGATAAGTGCAATTTAGTCTTTACTGTTTTCACCTTCCATGGATTTTGTGCGAGGTAACTAATGACCTTTTTTACTTATGGCATTATGCAAAGCCGTTAACTTTTCATAGGTAGTATGATGCTGGAGGTGATTCAGCTAGCATTAGTAAATGCTGGACTACAAGAACCATAGGAAATCACATGTAATTGTGATTTAAAATGTTTAGCTATTCTCTGGAAAGCTGACTGGGACTTCAAACACCACAATTATGTTCCAGTCATGGAAAGTGAAAAAGATGCATGGCAAGAGCAGGTGTTGGAGTGAAACAGATAAAAAAGGGATGTGGAACCCCTAGGTCTCCATTTTTGGGGGGTTTATTTGCATCCATGTCTATATGTCAAAACAGCACATGATAAAACCTGACTAAAACACCTCGTGCTCTACAGAGTATTCTAGGAAATAAGTGCATAGAGATATGTACAAGAAATCAGTGATCGATATATATATATTTTTTGCAAGGGTTACATCTGGCAAAGGGATGAAAACTGTTTTGATCAATTTATACACCAGAACATATAATATTCTGTGAAAACTGCGTGGCAAGGCAGCCAGGGCAGGGTGGCATTTGAATGAATCTTCTTTGTGCTCTGCATATGAGGACAGTCTTGGACAGGAGCATCTTGCAGCCGAATTATGGTGGAAAAGGCTGAAAAGGCTCTTTATCACGTGCAAGAGAAGAATTGAGATTTTTTGAAGGGAAAAAAAAGCTGTGGTTGGTGACCTTATACTAGAGGTCTCTATTTTAATAAAGAGTTTCTTATAGTTCATGACAGATAGAATTAGGGATCACGCAAGTATCTTGTAGTTATATTTGTGTTTATATTTTTCACTACCTTTCCCCCCCTCCTGTGCCCCTGGGAGCCATCTGAGAGACCTCATAAATGTGAGATTTCATTTTCTAATGCTATTTCATTTCCTGGATGGAAGACCTGCCACGAGAAGACCAGACCTCAAATTATAATAGCCCTATAAATAACTCCCTAAGGCAAAAGGGAAAAAGAAAACCTTTGAAAGACAACTGCATATACAAGCATGAAGGTGTTTGGGTTCTTGTAGAATCAGACTAAGTGGCTCTAATTAGGGCATCATTTATTTAGTGTAAAGTTAGTGGGTTTTTGGGTGGTTCTGTGTTGTTTATCTCTGTGCTCTATTTCCTTAAACTTAGATCTCAAAAGTCCTCTGAGGTGCTCTGCTGGAGTTTAATTTTCTACAGCGTTTAAGTGTTTTTTGTCCTGTCTTTAGATCTTGCCAGGAAATGCAGCTTCTAGGTAAAATTGAAAATGATCAAAGAAACTGACAAAAACAATTACAAATCCAGTGAAATATAGTCTGAAAATGCAACATTCTCCTTTCTGGATGAAATTGTTTTATTTCAGGAGACCCAGACCCAGACTGTCTGCCTGCTTTCCACTGGAAATCTGTGCAGAATTGGCACATTGACTAGAATAAAAACATTCCCGAGGAATCGGCATGTTCTGTCAAAACATTTGAACAGCTCCCATCTCCCCGAGCACAGCACTGTTACGGAGCCTGCAAAGGGAGCTCTGAGACTGCGATGTGGTTTTGCTGGCTTTGCTTCCAGCCTCCCAGCTTGGATCGACCTTTTTGCATAGTTAGGGGCAAAGGGCTGTGGATTAGGTTGTATTTAGCTGTGATGGGAGCAGGGAAGGAGGTCCATGAGGACCTTTTGCATTCTGGTCTGACCTGTGGAAGGGCTGGTGACGTGTGTGGTCTTTGTCTTCTCTCTGTTTCTGCTAAAGCAGAGTTATATATGTGAGGCGAGGTACAAAAGATGAGTCTGTGGGACCCAGTAGGTTCCAACAGCAGCCAGTGGATCAACCAACTGGCCAAGGTCAGCTGGCCTGGCAGAGCTGAGCTCCAGAAGTTCTGCTGCTCAGAGGCAGGGTTTCCTTGCAATGGATGCCTCTGTGCAGTGCTTCACGATGCTGCGTGAAGCAGCTGTTTGTGAGCTCAGCATCCTCCAGAATTTGTTCTTTGCATTGTGGAGTTATATTACGTTTTTTTCATGGATACCTTTATGACTCAGTTCATAAAAAATAAAATAAATGTAATCTTTGTTTAGAAGAAGATAGATACATTCTGTAATTTCTACATAAGCAAAGTGTGATTAGCATCAGTCTTTTTTGTGGGACCCTGATTGTTTTACTTTTTCTAGGTAGCATCTTACTCCTGCAACACTGAGGTGAAGCGAGTCTCACTTGTGGGGTCTACTCGATCTGAATGAATGTTAAAACGAGGCCTGCAGCCAATTCACTGGAGGTGCTGTCTATCTGCTAGTGAGACTGGTCGCTTGGGAGCAAAATTTTGTCATTCTTGTTACCAAAATTGATATCCCCTGACTGACCACAGCTAAATTAGTTTTTGTTTTTGCAGAATTTCTGGGTAGTTGCATGATGATGCATTGTGGTGGACGGCATGTAGTCAATGGTATGAAACAAATAAGTTTTTCTTTATATTGGGAACAATGATGTGTATCTAGCAATGCTTTACTGTGCCAATAAACTAGCAGATGGTGTCCTTTTTAAGGCTGCACATGTGACAATACCCTGTTTGAATCAGAGTATCATACCTACTTTTCTAACATCTTTCTGGCAAAAAAAAAAATCCTTTATAAAGTAGCATAAAAGTAAACAAAGTGGAAAGGCACATATGTATGTGCCTATCTTGTCCACTGTGACACATGCCCACGTGTTGTGGTTTGACCCCAACAGGCATCTCAGCACCACACAGTCACGCACCTACGCTTCCCAGGTGGGACTGGGAGAGAATTGGAAAGGTACAAGTGTGAGAACTCGTGGGTTGAGATAAAGATGGTTTACTAAGGTAAAGAAAAAGTTATCCTCACAAGCAGAGCAAAACAAGGCAGCAGTTCAGAGCCATTTTGACAGAAGTGGGATCCATCAGGAACACAATGGAAGAAAGGACCTGGTTGTGCAGAGCAGTGAGGACAAAGGTGGCTTATAAACGTTTCCTGGCTCTGTTTGGGTTAGTGACAGCAGAGCAGTCTGATAAGGGGTGGGATGTGAATGTGAATTCCTAACTCTTTTTTACTTATCCCCTGGGCCAGAAGGGCCAGATGTGTTGTACAGGCAACAAATTTAATCTGTGAATAATCATTCCTGATGGATTCCCTCCAGTCAGTCCAGAAGTTAAGTTACTGGGCCTCAGCCCACATCAAGTAGACAAGACAAGGCCACCTAATCCAATGCCTTTAGGGAAGAGAGAAGGTGGAGTTACTGTAATGAATAATCTCACCTGTTATGCAAGTAGTTGTATACACTGTGGCCAGTGGTTATGTACTGGTGCCTAACCCAAGGCAGCTAAATCCCTACTGCAGAACACAGAAGTGTAACTCTGATTCTCAGAATCATTGGATGTTGTTAAATTCATGTGTTGCTGTAACTCCTTTTATTTAGTCACTGAAGATCTAGTATGCTGCACTTGTAAATTCTGACCTGAGCATAGACCATGCTGCTGGAATACAGTCATCTCTGAAAGTAAATGAGGGGAAGGTAGCTTAGCATAGCTCAAGTCATACAGGACGAAATATACCTCTGTGTAATCATGGGAAAGATATGTTAGCAGGCTTTGAGACCTTGCAGAATGGTGAGTCCATCTATTCCTACGAGAGGCAACCAGATGAAAGGTCAATGTCAAAAGCCTCTTAACACAGTGTACTACTTACTGGCTTGCAAAGATCTGATTGAGACTCAGTTTCTTGCAGACTCACCACTATGCCACAGCAGTTGCTTGGTTTGCAAACAGTTCATCATCTGCAGAGGCAGACCTAGAAAAGAGATTCCTGGGGTTCTGTGGGTGAAGAAACTGAGGGCTCTGACTACAACAGTTTTGCTTCACCACCTTGAGATCAGCAGGGAAGTGTCTGATGTCTTCATTGGACATGAGAACAGCTACTGCTTGACTCCTCCATGACTGCACAGAAAGCTGTTGCTGTAAAATGCATTTACATCCAATGGACTCTTGCTCAGCTCTTCAATGGGTGCTTCTTTCCCAGAGTCTTTTGTTGCTGCAGTTCATATTACAAGAAAGATAATGGCTCAAAAAATCCCCGGGAATAAAAAGCATCTGAAGTTTAGGGTTCAAACACAGCTTGCTTTTCTGCTGCTTCTACAGTCAGTCTGGTTGTTTTTGTTTGGCTTTGGAAAAATGTGAAAAAGTGTTTAAATTCATTTTTGAAATATCAAGTCTCTTCTGAGAAATTAGTGTCCTTTTTCTCTTTTTCAACAAGGAAAACTTGCTTTTGAAGCAGAGATTTTGGCATTAATGTCTTGATAGAATAATAGGCGTGAGATGGATTGCAATCTATTGCCTCAAGACTTTGCCAATCATAAACTGAAATCAGTTAATGCATTAAATCTTGCAGTATTGTGAAACGTGCTAGTAGTATTAAAAAAAATCAATCCAGAAAATATATTGATCATATTATCTCCATAGCAACAAACAATAATGGGATAATGTTAGCTTAATAATTGTGCTTTGTGAAAACCTTTCAGAATAATTACTGTATTGTGGCCTTTTCACAATGTGCAGTGTAATAACGTTTCTTCCTTGACTGCAGTCACCATCAGCACTGCGTCAGGAGATGCTGTTTATGTGTGCATACATATGTATCCACGGGTAATTTTGCTCCGGGTGAAACAATTTAGCAGACTATTTTGGGACTCATTTTTAAATGGTCAAGACCGCAAATTGCCAATTGTTTTCCATGTGGTTTGTTTTTCCCCACCTCCTCTGACAAGTGGCTACTGCAAAAAGAGACTGTTAATGTTCTTTCTCCTGCCTCTCACCTTGCACCCCACAAAGGTTTTGGAAGGAAGGGAACATCCAGCTAGTAGGTTAAGGGTCTTCGGGAGAGAGGAACCCTGCCCTGAAGCCGGTGCTTCAAAGCTGTTGCTTTAATTGAATTTAATCACTCATCATCTCAAAATAACCTGTTCCACAGGAGTGGAGATAGCTGTCTGTGTTTTGAAGGATATGATTTTCTTTGGCATCCTGCATTGTCATTTAATTAACCTGAGGCTGTTCTGAATAAACATACAGAAATTCTAATATGTATGTGTCTGTGTGTATAACATTTTTAGCTTGAAATTTTAGCAACAGAGTGAGGGATAGATATGTATGCTCTTCATGGGGGTCTTGCTTTTAATTTTGCTTTCAGATTGATCTTGTATATTTTTGTTCTTGAAGTAAAAAGAGGTGTTGACCCTTGTGTTTGATGGAGAGGCCAAGTATTTAGAGTGGTCGGGGCAGGGGGAAGGGGGAAGGGACAGAAACAACAGTATTATCCCTTAAGTTTAAGCAGCCCCAGAACTGTTCAGCCCTCACGTAGCCCTCAGAGAAGTATTATGGTGAAAAAGGAACTCATCCACCTTCTGGTCATGATAATATTTCCTAATGCACCTGCTGTGCAAGGGCTGGGTTTAGAGATCAGCTAGTTAATAGGCTGCTGCCAGGTCTCACACCAGCTGGATTGCTTGTGGCTTTGATAGGGTGTTCTGCTATGCTCAGTAATGTGGTAGGATGCCCCTTTACTTCTCTGGGCATCAGTGGATGACACAGTTTCTAGTATTGACTGTTCCAGCTCTTTTCGATGTGGGAAAGCCAGGAACAAGCATTGATGTTAGCTTAAATTTTTTAGCACTG
Source organism: Perdix hodgsoniae (assembly GCA_035772895.1). NCBI lineage: Eukaryota > Metazoa > Chordata > Aves > Galliformes > Phasianidae > Perdix > Perdix hodgsoniae. The sequence continues at coordinate 1,166,554 of JAPSGF010000038.1, read as the reverse complement.
CTTCTTAACATTTTAGTTCATATTATTTCGTTTCTTAGTTTTTGACAGATTTGTTCTTCAAGTTGCCAATAATTTGGAATTTTATCATTTACTAGATAGGAGTCCCCTTTTCTTTGAGGGTCTCCTGGAAAAAGCCCCTACCTTGAAACTACTATTGAGCAATATGGTTTCACAGTGGAGCCAGGAATGTCCAAAGCCTCTCAACAGCATTATGGTGGTTATTTGATCCTGTAAAAGTAAAAAGTGGAGTACAATACAGGAGCAGACAGTTTCTAGTTTGAGCTGATGCCTTCATAAGGTATTTGATTTTTCTGCTGTCCCCTGCTGCTGCTTTACATGAGGGTGTAATGGAAGAGTTGTCTTCTGTCCCAGGCAGTGGTTCCTTTCTGCCAGTGGCCCAATCTGGTAGGAATGCAGCAAATTCACAGAGAAAGAAAAGGGCAGTGGTTGCTCTCAACTTTATGCTTTGTGCCAAAGTGGCAAATTCTGCATAGCTGCTGCACTGAATGAGGGGTGCCAAGCCTCTCTCTTTTCTTCTGTGGCTGTGAAATGGCAGCTGAATGTATCAGCTCTCTAGAAAATATCTGGTACCTGCAGGTGTATAACATCATTGTTTTTTTAAAAAAACAGATAGACAGGTAAGGCAGAGTTGAAGGAATGACTGTGCCTTTTCCTGGCACTCCCTGTGCTCACTCTGAGTGCTGGTTGGTGGCCTTGCTGGTCACGAGAGCTGTCCCGAATTCTCATTCCACTGCAGATTCCTGCTTAGTTTCCTTGTGCTGTTCTGTCCCAGTTCCTACTGTTCTCCCTGATCTGCCCAGCATGTGCTGGGCTTGGCACTGAGTGTTTCATTCTGTCTTATTCCAGGGGGGTGTGACATGGCTTTTCAGTGTGTCTGCTCTCTGTGCTTGGATACTACCAGATACTGCCTGGATGGCTTGGGTCTTAAACACTGTCTGGCTTCTAGAGAAACATGAACAGTAACTTACTTTATGAAAACAAGAAGAATTTGTAGGAGTAATTATTTTAAGGTAGACAAAGAATCAGCTGCATGGTTTGATGCAACTGTTGGGGCCGTAGCTGTTCTTATTCCAAGAGAAATAAGACTGTTCTGTCCTCTTAAGGATCTTACACCATGTTTTTGACCATTGTGGTTCAGGGTAAGTCTGTCCCAGCTGTTGGACTGTGCATTTGGGACCAGGATGAAGCACATTAAGCATTTGTTTGTATGGATAGGATGAAGATTTCCAAGTGTACGGACTCACCTTGGGGCTTGTGTGTGTGTGTCAAGTAGATTTGTCTGCTCTTATCCTTGTGGCTTTTCCAGAGGTGCCATGCGATAGTAATAAAAATGGGTCTGTCCATGCTGCAGATAGCAATATTCTGCATCAGAGGGCAGCACAATCTTTAGGGACACTTCTTTGCCCTCATGCTTGAAAGTGTGCATCCATACAAGGTGAAAATTGGACAAGAGGAAGCTTGTCCAGCTGTGTTACGATATAGAAGTAGCCTGACTACCTTCCAGTAATGCATTAAGTGGAACAATTAGTGCTTGTCACATGTAATGGTCTTTCCAGCTCTCTTCCTTGATGGAGCACTCTGCATGCAGTGCTTTGAGTTGGACCCTGGTTTGTGTTCTTTGTTGGCACAGTAAACAATCAAAACTTGGGAACTGAGCACAGATGGAATGTGTGATGACTTTTAGTTCTTTCAGATCTTTGTTTCATAATTTCTGATGGTGGTCACAGATACTTGAGTGTCATTAATTTTTATAATCAATTTATAAACCACAGTAGAGACCCCTAGCCCCATATAATGGAAATATCTCTGAGGATGCTGAAATGTTATCATCCACTGAGTGAGTAATGCTGCTTTGCAAAGCTGAGCATTTCTTTGAAATCCATTTGTCTACATGATGCCTGCTGGGGTGCTAGTGAGTTAAGGCGATGCGAGGCAGCCCGGAGTCCTTATCAGAAAAGAGAGTTAAACACCATCACTCTAATTTTGTAAATGAAGATATAAGATTTACGTATGGACATGTAACTGTTCTGGTATGTATTTAAAAGTCTGTTTGTACTCTGTTGTGCCGAAGAGACAGTTACTGTCTTTTTATCATGAAAAATGACATTTCCGTAACCTAAAGTAATCTGCTGTTGCTGCATCAGAGAAGAAGGATGGCACTTTCTAGAAGCAGAGAAATTCCTTGGAGGAAAATTTCTGCCTCCCTTTCTTGGGGAAAATGTCAACTTTCATTTCTCCACGTGCCAATTTGTTGCTCCCTAAAACAGCACTGCATTGTTAGAGTACTCCCAAAATATTTATTTTCTGTAGATCTAGCTAGTGTGTCTGCCTGTCTGTCCTACAAGAAGTACTTGTCATTTATTTAGATCATGTAATTGCTTCTTTGCTCCTCATATGGGAGGCCAGCAAGGAAAAGGAATAGAATTCATTCACTATCAGTGATGTGCTGAACGCTTACGTTAATCCATCTGAGAGACATTGAGCACTCAGTATAAGCACACATTGCAGTGGTCTTCTATGAATTCTCTCCTATAGAGAGCACTATAATTCTCCATTTTCCTATTGTAATTTGAGGAAGTAGTAATATTAAGAAATGCAATGAAGATGGTTAGTGATCCAGTAGAACTATGTACAAGAAGAGATTGTGTAGGAGAGAGCTGCACTCAGTTTGGGAAGATGTCAACTTAGAAGAGGTTTATTGGAAATTATATAGTGAAGTAGAAACAAGATCCATCATTCCTTTATCTTCCAATTTCTTGACTTCTTATAAATATGTATTTATCACAGGCTCAGAAACTGCAGTGAGTCTCTTAGACCTCATATGGAGCCTTTCATGAACATTTATTGCACAAATTGTATTTCTCTGTGTGCATGTCTTCATAATAATGTATTTTCTGTTTTCTGTAAAGTTTCACAGTAGCCTGAGTAGGTGTCTTCTGTGACATTTACTATTAAATAAAATAAGGGCCTAGCAGGTTTGTGTTATTTTGACATTTAGACAGTAGGCCTAATAAAAATAGTAAGGTTGCAATTATAGCTCTACAGCAGATATAAACAAGGTCTAAGCTAATTGCAGGCAACATCCAAGTAGATAAAAAGAAATATTATTTTTGCCATTATAATCAGTCTGGAGAATTCATCATTACAAGAATCAGGAGAATCAAATACAGCAGCTGGAATAATCTGGGGGCCTGGTTAATTTTATGACTAATTCCATTTGTAGCTACGCATATTGTAAGAGTAATTGAATCTTAAGATAACAGTTGGGTGAGGAAGAAACCTTCCTTTATTTAAAGCACTTTAGAGTTAATCATATATGTGCTTTTTTCCCCCCCTTGCCTTTTTTTTTTTGCAACCTTGGGCATGTGATATGGTTGGAAGTTCATAAACAGATCAAGTGTGTTGATATTTCTATCTCACATACTGCCTTTTTTAGTGGCAGAGAAGGAATGGGTTTGTAAGATTCCAAGGAGGACTGAGAAACCTACAGCTCATCTCTGGCTCTGCCACTGACTTCTTGTGTGGCATGTGGCAAACTGCTTAATCTTGTGCACTTCCAATTGTCTACATGAAACCTCCCACCTCTGACAGATGGGCACTTACCATCCCAGAGATGTTGTAGAAATGAAGTTTGTAACATGAAATGAGATTGAAAGTAGAAAGACAAAAGGAATGCTAAAATCTCATTGCAGCCGACCAAATTAATATCCAAGGCTATATCTATGTGGGAATGCTTTGGAAAGCTAAGGAAAAATCAATTGAAAATGTGCATGTGCAGCGCGTATATGAAATTTCCACTAGAGAAGAGTCTCGTTTTTATTCTGGAAGCAGATGTATGACACCTTAAGAAGCATGGGGCTGGAGTAGATGAGCTGGGTTATTGATCCTACACTCTGTTTTTCTGAGTGTTCGCATCCAATCATGTCCTCTGCATCAAAACCCTTTTTGAGGTTTCTGCCTCTGCTATTCTGTCTGGGAGGCTGTTCTAAAATCTTATTACTTTGATAGTCTATAACTTTCATCTAATTCCTACCAACATTTATCCATGGCCAGTTTATACTCATTTGATCTTTTAGTAATGTAGGCCTTTATATTAAATAGATATTTTCCCTCCCTGATGATTACTCCCTGTACATTTATAGACAGCAAGCATATCTGCTTCCTTTCGTCTGCTAAAATGAACCTTTGGTTTGCTAAAATGAACTCTCCTAATTACTACTTGTAAGACAGGCCTTCTGTTCCCTGAGGATCCTTGTAACCCTTCTCTCGACTTGTTCCGTTTTTAATTCATTCCTTTTGAATGTGGCTCGTCAGATTTGTATGCAGCATTCTAGAGAAAGCATATCCCAGATTAACTGCATTTGTACTTCTCATCATACTTGTTGTTCATTGTTATCCTGTGCTTGACGTGTCTGTCCAAGTTTTTTCCTTCTCCATCATTTTCAAACAGTCTCTTATGGCAGAAAATCTTGGCGTTAACATAGTCTTTTTAGGGCATGAAGCCTGGTTTTGAAGTGAAGATTCATTCATTGCTGTTGTTCAGGTTCTTCAGGTCATCCACTTCTTCTGAGATGACAATCCAAATCTTTCTACTTGCTGAGGATGCTTTTCAACCCTGAATGGTGAGGATTCTTAGGATTCTTGGCTAAAGTCTCTCTGCTTTTCATGTCAGTCAGTTCTCAAAACATTGAGCAAAGTTTGTCCCAGGGGTGACCCTAGAAACCCTTGTGGGTTTCCACCATTCATGGGTGCACTTTTTTGAGTACAGTCTGTACTAATTTCTCTGAATGCCACCTGATGGAATGTAATACTGATGTGTCCATCTTCCATAGTTCTGTTACCTAGAGAATGCGTTGCTTTCCCAAAGAGGAGTATGCAACTTATATCCCATTTCTCATTCCCTTCTCTGACAGTCCTCCTGTATTTCTTGCACCTAAGGTGTCAGGTTATTGCCATTAGGCCAGAAGTGGTGAGCAAGAGGATGTTAACTGACTGCAGCTGTTCTGTGCAGCCATGACATGGAGACACTGCTGGGGCTTACGAGTCCTAAAAACATGTGATGGAGTTAATGATAAAATTGAGGTCTATGTGTGTTCCATGGCAGTGAGAAGTCTTGAATGTTGTTGAGGTCAGGCTTGATTGGTTTCCCCTTCTTCCCATTGTCTCTTTGGTTACTAGCCTATTTGAATCAGCCATTAACCTGGTTAATGGGGAAAAACAACAAACATCAGGAAGAATGATGTGCATTTGTCAGTTCCCTCTTGGAAACCTGATTGTTTTAAACTATAAATGTCCCAAGCAAGGGCCCAAATGGGTCCAAAACATGTCTCCCTCTTGTAATGCAGGCACACTCAGACAGAGGAGAATGAAATTAAGCCTGGGTCTTCTGCTTGAGACTTAACTGGGAGATGATCTCTGGAGGTGAAAGGGTAGTGCCCTGCCAAAACTGCACCCGTGGCTTTGATCTGGCAGTTGCATTCAGGCTTGGGGCAGGTGAATTGGCATGACTGAAGCACCCAGATCATCTGGGTGAGGTGACTCAATCCTGAGAGCCTTTGGCCTTTCTGGCCAAGGAGCTCAGAGTTTTCAAACTGTATTATGACAGCTGCTGATGGAAGATGGCAAGAAGTAGTACAGCACACAAACAGGAACCTGCCAGCATAGGTTTTCTTTAAGACCTGAAAAGGTAAAAGATAATATATAATTTGTTTGGTATTTAGTTCAGGTAATTTTTAAAATTGTATAATGAGAACACATTGTCCAAATTTTCATATGCAGATTCAATTAGTGTTCAGTTAATTAGCCTTTACAAATGAAGATTAACTTAATTACATAACACTAACCTCTCTTAATAACTATTAAGGGTAGGAAGACTGCTTTTAATAAATGTGAAAGGGCTATGTGTGTTTTTTAAAATCTAAAATGGCATACACATAAATTAAACAAAATTACACAGAGGACAGCTATTAAGGGCAGCGATCAAAGCAAACAAACTGTACGTGGCTTGGAATCAGACTGGTTAGAAGTTCATGCTGTTTTCCTCTTTGTCTGCTGGCATCCTAGTGTTTTTGCTAGGGTTATTACTGGAAATGATGTACAATCTAGGGGTCATTCCATCAAAGTAGATTGCAGTCAGATACTAGTTAGCTCTAATTAAATTCTAGCTTGTGTTTTGATATATATATGCTGATTAGGGTACTAGGCTGTTAGCATTTCCAAATAGTCTAAGGAAAAAAGGCAGTGAAGCCCATTCAGTAGTAAAAATCTTACCTATAAATGCTGTCACTCATTGCTGTTCTGTACTGTAGACAGTTGCATAGATTTTTGTCTCTTGATATGGGATATGTGCTCGAACAATGATTTCTCAGTTAATATCACAGTGAAACAGAGAATCACATCTGATTACAGGGTGATGAAGGGGAAAGTGGAGCATATACAGGGCTGTTAATGGGATGTGGCGTCTTTCAGCTTTTGAGTCACACATTTGAATCCAGGTTGTCTTAGCTAGTGACCTGTATAGGAACATAAGTAAAATGTGTTCATGTGGCCAGTCCAGATCCCTATGAACAGGTACTGGCATCAGTTTATGCCACCTGTGGCATCATCAAGCCAAGAGGTGCTCACTTGTGCAAATACCCCTTTGCCCCCCAACTCCAGGTATGCTTTTTTCATATCAGGTTGACACACACAGAACTGCAAAGCAAAACAAAACAAACCCCTTGATTTATTTTTGTCGTATCATATTTGTTCAGAGGTCAGAGGATCTCTTGATCCAATACTATCACTGTGATGCTTTTCAGAATGGTGTAACAAAAGAGGCCTTTTTCTCTTGGCTGTTCTTGCAGGGGTAATGATTTCTACTTGTAATGGATTTGGTGGGCACATTGCATTTATATCCTTACTGCCTTCTGAAAGTCATTTTCTGGAGTCCAGATTTTAAGCTATTGGCCAGAGCACGTGATGATCCCCTTGGGGAAAAAAAAAATCTATTAACCCTTAAAAACCCTGGTTAATTTCATAATCCTTGTTTTCAAGCTGCAGCAAGTTGAAATTTTGCAAAGTGTCTTTCATGCAATTTGGGTTACCTTAAGCTTGAATCTTAAGCTTAAACACTCTGAAGTCCCAATTTTCAGCTCAGGAGATATGTAGTTATTGAGCAACTAATGAGAATAGGTCAGATATGCCTCATGTTAGATAATACTACTAGATACTTCTAAAATCTTTGGCTTTGTACCTACACCCATTTTCAGCAGAGGGAAGATGGCATTGCTGCAGATTTTTGTAACTGTCAGGAACTAGCAAGGTGAATATGCACGAAGGAGAAAATGGTTGACGTATCCATCTTGGAGTGGCAGAATCTACTGAAAAAAGGGAAGGGAGTACTTGAGCCCATCCAGTCTCTTTCTGAAGCCCTTTGATTTACATGCTGTCAGGCTGAGCTCTCAATATTTGATATCTCAAGATAGATGGTTGGCAATGGCCAGACTTTGCTTTGGCTGATACAGACCTAAATCCTGTTCCTTTCCATAAGGGTTACACCTATATCTCGGAGAGCAGGGTTTGGCTTTGAGAGTGGTTCTGCCTTCAGATGCAGCTGATGATGCATGCTCAAAGGAACGAGAGAATGCAAATTCCCTGTAGGGAGGCAACCGCCAGCCATGTAAACAAAGAAGCCTTCTGGGTTTGCAGCAGTCAGCCCACTTGAGCTGCTGTTTCCATGGCGTACCAGATGCTGTAAAATACACTTTCTTTAGGGAAAGAAGCTTCTCAACTCCTGTATTATCTTGTTTGATAATGGACTGTCATCAGGCTGGTACCTCAATGTAGGGGCCACATGCAGGATGTCATACCCCCTCCTCACCCTGCTCCAACCCTTTTCAAGTTGTACTTGATTACAATACGTATTCTGCAGCTTCCGGACAAAGAGGAGGCCAAGTGATTTTTCTGTCCTGGAACAGCATCACTTACTATGTTTTTACACTTCATTGTTACTGCTTAATGTGTTACAATTCCTCCTGATGTGCATGGTCTCATCTCATAACATAGCGCATCAGTTTGCTTTTCAGTTTCCTTCTGTTTTCCTTTAAAAATTTATGTAGAGAGATACATATAAACTAAAATACTTTTTTCCCTATTTCTAACTTACTCCTATTTCTTGCCCCCACCCCCCCCCCCCCCCCCGCCAAAAAAAAATTACATCATTTTATCTCCTCACCTATGGCTGTCTAAACCACCGTTTCTCAGTTTGCTTCCTCATCCTTGTGCTCACCCACAGGGTGGTCTCTGGGAGATGAGTAGAGGTCTCTGCCTCCATTTCTGTAGAACAGTTGCAATTATAAACATTGGCAAACCTGCAGTAATTGCTTTTGGAGCAGATTGACATTGGGTAGAGAAAAAAAGAAATGAAGTTGCCAGTAGCACTTATGAGGCTTGCTGTGTTTTCAAACATGACTCATAGGAGGAGGAGGAAGTTCTCAAGGTACCTGTCTGCTAGAAGCTGTATTCAGGAATGATGCTGCAAATCTGGCAGGCCTATGTGGATGTGACATATCTCCTGACTGTGTACCTGAGATGGTCCATTGGCTTTTTTCCATGGCTATCTAGGACAAATGTTAGTGCCTCCCTTTGCCCCTCTTTTCCATCCAGCTGAAAGGTTATACCTGTGGAAGTCAGCAGAAAATCTCTCAGGGACTTGGATAGGGCTGTTGATTTTGATTTATAACTGCAAATGATAAGCAAATAAAGAAATACTCCTTTTTTAGTATTTTTGAAGCTTTTATTAAATGCAGTAATGCTTTCTTCATCATTACTTTTTTGTCTCTTCAGCTTTCTCTTCCTGTTCCTTTTCAACTGTATCTCCTTACCATCTTCCAGACTGCAGACAGAGATGCACACATACCTTCCCTTGCCTGTGCTCTGGTCACTGTCACCTCTCAGGGCTTGGTGCAAGCAGCGTACTGATGTTTCACCAGCAGCTTGGTGAGATTGGTGCTCTTCTGGATGCTCACCACACCATATGGACCCTCAGAGCGGGACCAGGACAGCGGCAGGACTGGGGTAGCTGGTGCGGACAGATAGTGCTGGGGCTTACGGCAGAGTGGGATGATGGTGCATCCTGAGGTGTGGCAAACAAAGGCTGCCTCTGCTCCCAAGAATGCTTTGTCCTGATTATCTTGGTTATTTTTCAACTCCGTCCCTTCTCCTGTCCTTCAGGTCTGTACTTTGAGGTGGCAGAAGTGTAGTTAATTTTAAGCCAGTGCAATCATTTAGGAGATTGTGAGGTGGAAAACAAAGTTATCGGTTAACAGGACTGATTTGAAATGTGCTGTCTGACCCTACTGTGGTATCAAGTCAGAATGCTTCCAAGAAGCTGGCTTTCTAGAAGGCTTCTTCACAGAATCGTTTGAAGCACAGGTTTCTTGTAAATGTTGAACTCATGCTGGCTCCCAGGAGCACAGCTGGTGGATGCAGAGGGCAGTATGCACATATGTTCTTGCAGTCCACAGGGAAGCTTAGCCAAAGGATGAAGAAGGACTGAGGGATTTGGACTTATTTAGCTTGGAGAAGGCTCTGAAAAGACCTCATTGCAGCCTTCCAGTACTTGAAAGGTGCTTACAAACAAGAGGGGAATCAACTTTTCACGCTGTTTAATAGGACAAGGAGGAATGGCATCAAACTAAAAGAGGGGAAATTTAGATTAGATGTTAGGTGAAAATTCTTTAAATAGAGGTTGGTGAGGTATTGGCACAGGCTGCCCTGAGAAGCTGTGGTGCCCCATCCCTGGAGGCTCAAGGCCAGGTTGGATGGGGCCATGGGCAGCCTGAGCTGCTGGAATGCAGCCCTTCTGCGGTTGGAACTGAGTGGGCTTTGGGGAGCATTTTGTCCCACTAAATAAATAAACATATAAACTCCACGATTAAAAACCAAACCATCGAAAAGCAATCAAATAATAAAGCAGACTTCTGTTAAAAAGAAAGAATTGAGTGGCTTTATAAAAGGAGGAGTGGAGGTGGTGACAAGTACTTTACTCATCTGGCTGCTAAGTTAGCACCCAAGGGTGATAAATGAGGTAGCTACTTATGATTAACAGGTTTTCTTTTTAGTGTGCATGCATGTTATGAGGTCCTGTTTATTTATGTTTGTATTTTATATATTTATAATAGTTTATATTGTTCTAGCTAATATTTTGCAGCATGTCTTAAAAACAAGAAAGCTTCAGTATGAGGTGTAAGCATTCTACTCTGCCAGTGAGCTTTCTTTGAAAAATGAAGATAGATCACAATAGTCTATCTTGAATTAATATAAATGCAGATTAATGCAGTCAAATGTGTTATTTTTCCATAGATAAGTTACAAACACAATGCAGTATGACTTTCAAATATTGCAGTTTTGTTAAAAAAAGATTTCTTTATAGTCACTTTTGGGAATAAATTTTACACACCTTCTTTCAGATTAATCAATTTGAATTCATTTTGGGCACTAATAGTTTAGTTCGGCAGCAGACAGATTTATATAAATGGATACCAATTTTCATCAATTATGAAAATCAAGCACAGTGTAAATTCCAAAAGTTTGTTGAAATAAATCTGCTTACTATTCTACAGAATCTCCCAGGGGACTGCCTTATACTAAATTCCAAATCACTAAAAGAAAATCAATAAAACTCACCAAACAAACAACAACAACAACAAACACCCAAACGCCCCAAAAAACCCAAACAATCTTTCAATGCTACCTATATTTCTTTAGTGTGTAGTAAGGCATATACTGTGTTATAATAATAATAATGATGTCATTTTTTTTTCCATCCACACACATATTGGAAAAAATAAATTAGTAAGGACCTTGATCGTGAAGTTAGTTTAAAAAAGCAAAACAAAGCAAAAAAACAATATTGTGACCTTGTAGCATATTTTGAAGTGTGGGAGTCCAGTGGAAACATGTTTAATGGCTTGCCAGATATTTTTCCTTCACTCATCATTTCTAGACTCTTCGTTCAGAAATGGGCCAAGGGAGCAAGATGAGATTGAGTTAATACCGTGGCTCTTCTAGCTGAGGTTCAGAGCTTTGGTGTGAGTGTTAGCAACACTGTGTAATAGGATTTCTGTTAAGCACTGTTCTAAAATACTGTGATATTTTTCTTTTACCCAGGGCTTTTGGGAAAACCACACAAAACTCATAACGGAGTATGGACCTATTTGTGGGTAAGCTTAGCTGTACCATCAGCTTTCTGCTCTTGTGGTTCTTGTTGTTTGCTTTGGTTTGGGTTTATTGCTTGGGAGAGGAGAATATACCACAACAAGATGCTCATTAAAATGCAGAATGCATTATTTCATTCTGGGTGATAGATGTAGATGTTATTTGATCACATGCAAAAAGTAACCTTGGCTTGTTTTATTTCAGCATTTGGTGTTGGACTTCATTCTTCCCATATAAAGTGTTTTTTGTTTGTTTGTTTGTTTTTTTCTCCAGAACTGTACAAAGCTACCTGCAACATTTTTCCTTTTTCATCTGTACATTCTTTTTCTTTATGGTGAAGAGCAGAAATAACTTAATTTCTTAAAAAAAATAACACAAACAGAACCCACCCAATTTATGCAGTAGTGTGAATTTGGCTCAGCTGTTGCTATTTATATTTATGCAGAAATATTAATCTTAAAATACAATGAAATACAGTTTAGAGATGAGGCATTCCTCTCTCTAAAGTTCAGTTGTGCTCCCTTAGCAGGTTATTAGGAGTGAAGAAAGTCCTTCATTCCAGCACTTCCATGTTTTGGTGAATATTATTTCTTTTCCAAGATCTGCTTTCCTGTTTTTGTGGTTTTAACTGGAAATGCAGTTGCTTTACAGTAACTTCTATTGTTGTGGTCAGTTGGTGCTTCTAGCATACATATTATTTTAGTATTTAGGTATCAAATAATATCCACAAAGTATATACAATATCAATTTTTTCAAGTATTATCCAAGGATATGGGTGTATTTGTGTATTTGTTCATAAATACTAAAATTATGCTTTGGATGGTCTTCCACTTAAAAAGAAAAAAATCCCCCCAAACAGCAAACAACCTCTACCAGCCATAGAAAGTCCCAGTCACAGCCTTCTTGTGGCATTTATGCTCAGCCCTAAGGACAAAGTCCTGAAAGTAGTAGTGGAAATAATGAATTCCAAGGGTTAGGTACTTGTCTAAGAGAAAATTACACATTGTCTTGCCTGACCAGGAGTGGAGAAATATATTCATTAACACTGTAGCAATTTGTATGTTGTGTAACAAATGGAAAATGGCTGAAGCTTATTATCTCCATGACCTTTGGTGTGATGACGTTAAATAACAATAATGTAGGAACAGTGACATTCCTTCCTCAGCATATTTCCCTCCTTATTAATATCATACCTATTTTTTCTAAGCTGAATTTGAGACAAGTTGCTATTTAGTTGTCTGTTCTTTTGACCAGGCAGAGGAGGCTTTCTCACGGGAGAAAGAAATATATAATTACAGACTTTGAGCAGATAGATAACAAGTTTTGTTTTTCCAGTCTACCCATGGCTGTCAGAGAATGAAGCTTCTTTGCTTTGGTTACTAAGCTGGATGGTGGTGGTAGTGGTCAGCAAGAACAACTCTCCCTCCTTGGGATCCAGTAGGTGGGCAGATTGAGTGTAACTCAATGGTACTGCGTACCATTTATTGTGTGCTTTGAAAAGCTTCATTTGTGAGAGATCTTGGATGCTGGCAGGGAATAAATGCTGCTTTTGATATTTCCCAGGAAAACAAAGTTGGGCTCAGACATTGCTGTGCTTGAGGTAAGATTGGTTTGTAGTTGAAGGAAGACATTTGGAAACCTGACTTACCGAGCTGATGTTCAGTAGGTGTGTGGTATGTGTCAAGGGGGTGTTAATCATGGTTCCGTCAATTAAAGATTTTTTTTTTCTCCTTCTCTGTACATCTGTTTGATTATATTTGTGGTTCTTTGAAATAGGCAGTAAATGCTAGGTGTGCTTATGTGCACAACCCCAGCGAAATATTGGATCTGGCAGTCAGAAGAAGATGTGGCATTTTGCTTTTTCCAGATTGAAAACTGCTTTCCAATAAGCATAAAGAGCAATGATCTTTATTTCTACAGTGGTGAAGTGAGTTGAATACAAATCTTTGGAACTGAAGGCTTTTTTTCTTTCTAAGGTCACTTGAATAGTCTGAATGATACCATCACAACTGTTTTCTTTTGTGTGTGAATTGGTTTCCTTGACAACAGGATGTCAAATCAACTTTTCAGCTTTAATCAAGTCAAAACAATATATCCCTTCCATTCCAAAAGGCCTCAAGTCGTAGAGAATTATTTCAAGTAAGGCTTTTGTAGGTCACAAAAGCATTTTTTTCTTCACTCCTGTGTGCTGATCCAAAGGAGAGGTGATGGTATTACTCTTTTATATGGAGAGACAATGCAAATTGTCTTTGGATGTGAGTGTGTGCTGTGAAAGCTGTCTGTTTTCATACAGAGGTAGCCCAAGATGGAGGCCGAGGGGGAAACGAACAGCTCTGGTTGCTGCAAAAGTAGAAGTGGAGCATTTCTGTTCAGTGGGGAAAAGCCATGCCACTGACACCACTTTTGATGAGTTCACGCATCAGTGATAGGCTTAGGTTTAGCTGTATTTTTGAGCATCTTCTATTTAAAAACAATTAAAATCTATCCTCTAAAATGTGTGTGCTGGTTCTCCAAAGCAAAAAGACAAAGTGAACAATATCCTGTTTGGAAAGCAATGTAGTCTTGGTTTCGGTTACTTTTGTCTCTTATTTTTAAGATATTCTTTTTTGATGTTTTATTTTCACCCCACTAAATCCAACTGTTTTATTTCAATTGCAGACCATGACTACCATTTCACACCATGAATGGTGAGAAATAGCTGGTAAGAGGAGACAAAGAAATAAAGAACTTCTGGGGTGAAGAGGAGAAATGAATGGGTAGTGTGCTTGATAGAGTGAGAATGGCAATTGCTAATATGTTAGCACAGCTGTATAGGCAGTGATTTGATTTTACTTTGCATACATGCTTTGTATGCATGTGCCCTCTTACTGTGATTGCATCATTATGACTTAACAGTACTGTGAGTACTGGTGATTTGGAGGGAGAGAACAGTGCCAAAATAAATAACAGATTATTGGCCCAACAATACACCACCAGCGAATGATGAGAAAATAGAACACAGCCACAAGGCAGGTAAGTGCTTCTGGGATCAGTGAATCTATTCTGCCTTCAGCCATGGCAGTGCGTTTGGATGTGAGGAAGAATGTAGGAGTTCATAATGTAGATCTTGCTGTGTGTAAGAAAGAATGAAAGATTTAAATTTGGCACAATTTGTGGGGTGATGCTCTTTCATCATTTCATGTTGCATCTGAAACAACTGGCACCAGATCAAACCCTACTCTTACTCTTCCTTCACTTGAACTCTCAACTCAACCTTCTGAGAGAATTCCGATCAACTGTGTAGTAGAATAAGTGCTAACCAGGACAGGAACAAAGTATAAAGCAGTGGTGAAGAAATTGGTTCAAAAGAAGCAAGAAGAGGGAGCGTGGATTAAACCACTCCTACAAATGAGGCTGCACAGAGTTTGAGTCCAGGGCTGTCAAGTTATGTACTGCTAAGGGAAGTCAACAAGCTCAAAATCTGCATTTTCTGATGGCAAGGAGGAATTAATGAGAACGTTTCTGAGATCTGGTTTTAAGCCAGTGTCAGTCCTCAGTAAAACCATCAGCAGCAAAGTGCAGCTACCTGTGCAGATATTCTGCTGGCTTCCTGCATTAGCACCCCATGATCAGCACAGTGTCACAGAAAACATGTCAAGGTACAGGTAGAAGAATGGGTTCACACGTGTACTTCTGGAGCACTTTGTGAGAACACGGATGCGAATGGAGTTCTACTCCTTGTTTAGCAGCAGGTTACTTCAACACATTTTAAAGTAATACAAAGAAAGCAACTTAAAATAGGGCAGACGATTCAGATGTTTACAAAATTATACATTATCTGATCTTTGGGTTTTTCTGTTTGTTTTCTTTTTTTGATTAAAGACTTGAATGATTTCCTAATAGATTGTTATTGGAACCAAGACTGAGTCTGGTCACTTAAATGGTTGGGTGGTTTAAAGGATTAGGATAGATCATGCAGCCAGTCACTAACTTGAAATGTGTCCAGGGCTTAGTTGTGATTGTAAGCTACACTGGCAGCTGACAGCTTTTCAGAAGTCTATGCAGCTGGAGTTTGTTCTGTCTTAATGCTTGACTTCTCCTCTCCTGAAAAAATGGTTGCTGCAGATGGCACTATTTAGCATTCCTGCAGATGAGTCCCGAGTCAAACGGTTGTGGACAAAAAACAGGCTTTTCTTGCTGTGGCTGCAGGCCTCTGCAGCAGGGCTGAGGCACACCGGTCAGTCCCTGCAGAGATCTGGGGCTTTCCCCTTCTGTGTGCAGAAGAGTGACATGCTTTTCTGGAATTTGGAAGCCTGGAACTTTTCATGAGTCAGTTTCTCTCCTTAAACATGGTGTTGAGGACTTAAAGTGGACAAGGGCAGGATTTCATCCTGCAGGAGCAACTTGTGCCTTCATCATGTACTTAATTTATCTGAAGAAGCAATGCTGCCATTTTAATTTCACAAGCTTATTGTTGTTGTTTTGTTTGTTTATTGTTGCTCTTGTATTTTTTACCTCTTGGTTTTCAGTGTTATTCAACTCTTAGTGTCTCTCCACAGTAATCCCAGGGCAGGTATTCTCATCTTTGTCTCTGAAAGCTCATGCAAAGAATTAATTTAGTTTTATGAAACAATCTTACCCTGTTTGGTTTCCTCTTTTACACTGGGGGTCTAATGGATTTACTTCCTTTTCCATGGCCCTTTCTGTATTTTGATAATTTAGGCAGTTCACTTTTCATATTTCAGTTAGAGAAAATCATTCCTGGGCAAGCAAAGGAGAGAGAATTAAAGCAAGCTTCCTATATCTGATCTACAGCTCCTCATAATCTATCTTGCATTTAACCCGATAAAGATTTCTGGTAGCTTCACTTGCTTGGATTTTTGTTTTCTTAAAGCCAAACAATTTTTTTGGCCAGAGTTGAGGCTTTCAGAATCTGTCAGGATTCTTTCCTTCACAGTCTTTTCATTTCTATATTTTGATAAGGCCCTTTGACTTTAAAGGATTATTGAACACACCTGTAACTGCTGTTGTGAAATAATTCTCTCTTTCCACTAAATTCTTACAACATGTGGACATCACACAGAAAACCCTTAAACATGTTTCTAACTTTGAAAACAAGAGTAATGCCATTAAAGTCAATGGTGCTACTTAACTTGCTTCAAGTTAGGCAGAAGTTTATCTACCCTGATGAGTCAGCACTGTAAGAGAAACAATTACATTTGTGCTGAAAAATATTTTAACTGCTGTTGGTACACATAAACACCTAGGTTTATTGTAGCTGAAAGAAGTTAATGGGGAGAAAAATATTTCTCCCTCCTCTCCACCCTCTCTTTTGACAGCACTTTGCATGTAGACAATTTTATTGTTCCTCTGAGTAATGTGCTAGCCGTTCTCTCTGAGATGGAAAAGATTATCTCAAGAATTGACTGAACAATAGGGGAATCTTAATATTCTTCTGTTAAACTCTTAAAGCACAACCCTCCCTTTTGTTTTTAATCGACGCTAGAATTTGCTAACAGTAACCTGTTTTTAACAATTCTTTTTAAAAGAACCCAAACCTAGCAATTTTTCTGGCTAAAATTCAGTGCCACAGTGCAGTGGTACATTTCCACCCAACTCCCCACACTTAACCATTATTAGGTATTGGTTGCATTTAGTCCCAGTAGTTAAATCAAGCTGCTGGAACAACTCATGTGAATTACTTAGAGAAATATCATCACCAGTTTCTCTTCTATCTAGAGCTAATTGGTCTTGAAGACATAGTCTTTTATGAGACTAGTGCCTGGAGGTTTACCCAAAAGGTGGCATGCCACTCTGTTTAGAGAATTGGAGCCTAGTGTTATTGTTGCAGTTGTAATGGGTTTTGTGGGCTGCTGCTCATTATGAACAGTTTAAGTTTGGTGTACGGAGGCCTGTGGAATGCAGTTTATAGGCAGAATTTATGGTAAATTAGTTGACTAGTTTAATTCTGGTGCATTCCAAATGTGCTTTGGTATCTGGGACACTGCAAATTGACGCTCTGTGTACTTGTAATGTTGGAGGCATTCATTTATGAGTTCTTCCTAGCCATGGAGAAAATCTTGAATGTAGACTATGACCTCCCACAAGATCCATACAGTATCAACTTGTCTACTCTGTGGAGACTATTTTTCTATTTTGTCACTGTAGCCTCTTGCAGTCTCAGCTCCAAGGACTCTTTTGTTCTGGATATTCGCGAACATAGGACTCAAAGACCCATTGAAATGTCATGGTCCCAGCCTTCAGTGCAGGTGAAGCCATTTGGATGGGAAAGTTTGATGCAAGTGATGCATCAAAACCTTCCGTCTCCTCTGAGACCTCAGATATTTTCCTGGGCTGACTGCAGTGCAGGCATGTGAACCTTGCTGCATTTTTTCCAAGCTTCTCTCCTGCATCTCTGACTGCTCCATGGCTTTATTGCAGCTGTCCAAGCAGACGTAAGTTGAAGACTTGATGTAATCTTTTACAGCTCTGGAAAGGCAGTGTGACATACAACCAGAGGAGATGGATATTTTATATGTGCCTGGCAAGGCAACAAAAGAGAGTGTCTGTCAGCTGTACTATGTTCCTAATGCTCATTTCTGTGTAATCTGATGTGGTTGTAGCTTCAGTGAATTACTGTTTGCACAGAGGGAAATTCCCTGGTCAGGACATCTCCATGGAGTTGCTGTTGGCTGGACATGGAATGGCTCTATGAAGTTGGCTGCAGCTACATCAGCTCTGAAGCAGCAGTGCAGGCCCTTGTAGCATACCTCAGCATTGGAGGAACTTGACTGAATCATGGTCTACTTCTACTTCTTCATCTGCAGCTGTGGCTGAGTGCAGGTTTCAACTCTGCTTGCTCCCAGGGAGGTGCCTCCTGGAGTCCATTTTCTTTCTCATTGGTAGCGCAGCACTCAGCTGTTCAAGCATAATCTTTGTGAGCTCAAGGTTAAGATTATTTGAAAACTACTTCTTTAGAAAGCATGCTGGCTGAGTAACGTTTTACATCTAATATACAATAGAGGTGATCTTTTGATCTGTACTGCCTGCTTCTTAGTTAATTAGTGCTTAAAATCATCATTTTAAAGGGTTGGGGATGTCACTGCTTAACAGATTGCCTCATCTTATCGTGTGACACTTCTGATCAGTACCCATATATCAGCATGTATCATCTTAATTTAAGGGAGGAGGAGGGAATATTCTGACTGAACACCATAATTACAAAAACTAGTTTACTACATTTAATTTCACCTTGAATCTATCGTTTTCACCATCTACCAGAACCTGCCTTCCTTAAGTTTCTTAACAGGCTGTGAAATCCACCTTGCAATTTATTCTCTTTTCCACCATTTGGAAAGAAATGTGCTGAGGGCTTTAAAGACTGAAAAATCTGGGTCATTCTTTTAGTATCTTATTTGAAAATATAGGAAAATAGCAGTATTATATAATATGCACAGCAAAATCAATGCTTTATTAGAATTTTCTGTAGTATCCAGAAGTATTGCTGCAAACCTGAAGCAGATGCATATAATATATCATGCCCAGTAGCTATTAATGGTCACTGACTTCACCAGCTATGCATCTGATTATATACGTGCTGCAGTGTTTCCTGTGCCACACAAGGTAAATTTTAAAGGAAACTCCTGAATCATTTCCTCTTTCTTCACACAGAAGGAGGAAAATGCATCATCACCCTCAGCCTCTTCCCCTTCTTGAGGTTACTGCCTTTCCAGTTTGCTTCCTGCTGTCTGTTTACCCTTCTTTGTGGTGGCAGAAAGAAATCCGGAACAACTCATGTCTACCTTCTCAAATGCCATGAGAAGCATCAAGCAAAAAGGATTTCCCTTCCCTAACAAGAAGGGTGCAGAGAAGAGACTGGAAACCAGCAGCCAGCCACGCATCCCAGTTTTCTGCCAGGAATTCCAGGAAGCTGCTTCTGTTCAGAGCTCTTTCTGTGTGCTGGGGAGTCCTTAGCAAAGGCCTTGTAAGATCTCCACCTGCAAGGCACCCAACTGTGGTGAAAGAGTGGATCTTGGCGGTGGTTGCCTCTTATTTTCTTAGAAATTGTCACATTGTCCTCTTTGAGGATTACCACAGCTGCTTTGCTCAGGTATATGCAGAGACACTTACCATTCTATTACTGCCTCTTGTCCTTAGATAGTTCCACCAGTTTGGCTCTGGGGTGCTTGGTTTTCTGTTTTAATTTTTACCTTGATAAGTTTCTTTTGTAGACATCATTTTTATGCTTCTGGCTGTATTTTTTTCTCTAGACATTTGCTCTGGCTTTGTTTTCTTCCTTCCCCCTGTACTTTTCTACCCTATCTTTCCCCCATACTCGAATTTTTGTTCCTCCTTTATTTTCTTATCCATGTTGAGCTGGGAACAGTAATATGACCTGAAAATTTTTACGTCATTCCAAGGTTTTTATGTTCTTCCATAAATCTCTTCATTACTTTTTTATTGTTTTGTCATATATTGGTTTTAGTTTTTCCTTTACCTTATTAGTCTGGGGATCAATTTTAGTCTACTATGTTTTATTAGTTGTAAAAGGAGCAAAATATCTCCTTTTACTTTGTTGGTTTGGCACCATCTCCAAGTTACCCTTTTTCTCTCTTTGACTACCTCTCTTCCTTCCCTAGAGAGTTTGCTTTATGTCAGACTTTCTTCTGGTAGTGCACTGGCTATGATTTCATCAGGCAATAGGCAAAAGTGCAGCCCACTACAGGGAAAAAAGTTGTTTTGAGCTGTTATGTTTTTTTTTTTTTCTGGCTTGGGTAGTGTGGAATGAGATGAGCCACCATTACCCTGGGGATTGTGAATCTTTCCTTCCTTCCATTAAATTTGGTAGCAAAACTGAAGACTTGTCTTGACGGAGGATTTATTTTAGTCATACTGATGAAACTATACAGCTGTAATTAAACTGCTACCATCACATCAAAAAAACCCACACCTCATCCCATGTATAAACACAGAAGTTCCAGAATGGCACAAACTAAATCAAGGGCAGAAGTGATCAATTCCTCCAGCAATTGTTATACTGGTACAGGTATGCTCCCATAGGAATTTTTCCTAGTCGAACTGTATTAAAATTCAAACCACTTCTTGTCCCAGAATCTCTTCACATCCCCTATGTAAGCAAGCTTGAAAGTAGTGCTCTGAACATTCAAGCTATTGTTTACTTCAGTGTAGCTCCATTAAAGCATAGAGCCATGACTGTATGAGTATTTGACCCAATGGTTTTAGGTTTCTCTCATGTTATATAACTCAGATTTTTGGAAGATGATACCTATTGAATAAAAGCAGGTTTGGTATCCAGACATCTCAAAGTAGTTTACAGAAAAAGGAATGAGCTGGGAGCAATGTTCTGACTCTGAGAGGGCTTGCAGTAGCCATTTTATCACTGAGCAATAATCCAAGCTTTTCTCTCAATGTTAGAATCTATTTTATAGAAAAAGGGTTTGGCAAGGATACTGGGAATTGCTGCAGTGTCTTTTCAAAATGATATTATAAGAGGATCTTGGTTCTTGGGGACCTCTTATCCCATGGAACATCATATGAAATACTCCGAAGGGCAAAACAAAGAAGTGTGAAAGCAGCTTAATGATTTTCTGTTTTCACTAACTGTCCATTTGGTCCATCAGGTAATAAATAAGCTGTGCTTGGGATAGGAGAATGAGCAAGTCAGTCCCAAGCAGCAACTCTAAAGAGGCAAGGATTAAAGCAGATCAGATAGTAGTGTAATATCACATGGACAAATGTTGACCTTTAATTATTGAATTGTTTTCTACTAAAATAATTTGAATTCTGATTAAATACTAAAATTTCTACTAATACTAAAGTTTCTACTAAAATAATTTGAATTCTGAGACAGATAAAGGTATTGCAAAATTGTAAGATTAATACTTGGAGTGAATAAATTTACTTTTACCGTAGACCTAAATTTCTCTTGAGACAATGGCATTTTGTTTGCTTTTGTGCAGTAAGTAACACAACTGGATTTTCATCAATAGTGAAAAACAGAACTGGGCTTGTGGAAACAGTTGCTGTTGATTTTCTTAGCAAAATACTTAAATAAAAACAGAACTTTTAGACTTCTAAGTAGCCCCTGATGCCCCATTGATACACTACTGTGTTTATACATACATATGACTGCTGTAGAAGTTGCATTCTGAATAATTCCCCATCCCATGCATCTTTGAACTTGCCATTCTGAATACTGCATTTCTGCAGGCTTCTGTTCACATTTTGTGCTGTGGTTGGCACCCTCAAAATCTGCAGGCTGTCAGCGCTTGCCCTCTTTCTGGGGGAGCAGAAGTAACGGGTTGTGCTGGGGTTAGAGGGGAAGAGGCTTTTGCTAGCAGCACTGAAACTACCTTGAAGGCAGCATTGCATATTTAACTGTAAGGTCTCTGTTGGATTGAGCAGGCTTCATGTGTGGAGAGCATGATCAATAAGTACAAATATTAAAAGTGGTGCCTTCTCCCTTCCTTCTTTGCCTACAGGACCCGAGGTATCTGAATTCCCCAGACAATTGCTCATACATTTACATTTTCATTTGCTGGGTTTATAGCAAAATTGTTCCAGCTTCTGGGAGGGGCAGCTATCAAAGATGTACAGGCACTGCCATTGTGTTTTATTGTTCCAGTCCATTTTTCCCTGTGAATGCAGGTGGGAGTTTTTCAGTGGGTTGATTTTTTGTTTTTGCCTTCTCTTTCTTTATAGCATGTATAACCTTTTTATTGTCAGTCTTCAATCATTTTTGATAGATCAATATATTTACTTCAGTGATGGTTCATCCCACAGCCGTCTGTATTATTTTTTTTTTTGCTTTGTTTATAGGGGTTGTGCATAAATTCAGTGAGTTGCGTCTCTGCTATGCTTCTCTTGCTACACGAGGATCAAGTGACTTGATCTTGCCCTAACAACTTTATGTTTAGAAGGAATGTGTATTGTTTGCACTGATCTACTTTCAACTTATTTTACCTATTTTCTAGATAGAGTTTGATCAATTAAAAATGCAAGCTTTGGTTCAGAAATTTTCTGCTCAGAAGTATGAAGCACAAATAGGGATGTTGCATGTGTACTCTACCATCTCAAGGGGAGGGTTCTTGGAAACAGTTCCAGCAGGCATCAGAGACTCAATGGGTTTGGGAAGTAATATAGCAAAGCAATGTTGGATGATAACATTTACTCAGACAGCTCAGAAATGAGGCAAGTCCCCAGGAGCCCAGAGGCCTTTAGCCAAGCAGCTGTGACTGAGCCAAAGAAGAGGAATTCTTCAGCCTACGTCTCACTGTCATCCCAGGGTGACCACATGTGGGCCCAGGAAGCTGTCTAAAGCAGTCATGAGCAGAGGTTGAATGTATGCACTGTGTGCATGGGGCCAGGGTCCCAGCATTGGTGTGACTCTGTGCTGGGGCTGTCCTTCACCCTTCAGAAGGAGGTGGGTGAGCAGGACTTGCTGCTGGAGGATGGAAGGCAGGTCCATGAAGAGGAGTAAATGAGCCCCACTGTGATTAGGGATTCAGATTGCACGTACTTATCCTGAAACAACTTGCTATAAAATCCACCCCCAAGTCCTGCTCAGGGGAAAAAAAGTAAAGCAGCAGCAAACAAAGTGTACTTGTTACAACTGTTACTGCATACGAGGAGTTCAATGGAAAAATAGGTCACCTAGGCCATTCTTACTGATATTAGTTGAAATATGATCTGCTGTGTACGACTATGCATTAAATATTGGGTCAAACCCTCGAACTTGCATGGATTCAGTGAGGTTTAATAATGAAAAACAGGTGTTCACATTAGCAGTTTGTATAGGATATTATCCCCATAGTTGTCTTACCAGGGCTGTATGTCCTGCTTTTCAGTTTTTAGGCTGGAATAATTTGTGATGTTATGAAAGTCGTGACTCAACTGCTTCCCAGCAGCGTGCTGTCCATTTGTAAGAACTGATTTTCCTGGAAGTCATTACTTTGGAGTGCCATTGTCAGCTGCACACATCCCCTCTGTTCCTATCGTCCTTTGTGGTGCAGATTTGCCTGTTGTTGTGAGCGAGGATGTTGCTACCACTGATGCACACTCTATCAGCTTTTTCCATTCTCTTCTTTCTTTTCTCTGTTGAATTGCAGTTTCCTTTGTCTTCTGCGTGATGCACTGAAAGAGGCTGGGAAATTTATCATGGTTGTTTTTAATGGGTTTTTAAGGTCCAGCACGACAGATTGAATTGATTGAGGAAAATTTCCTGGAGCTGCAGCTTTTTTTTCTTCCTATTAAAAATATTTTTATCTTTAGAATTTTTCTTAAAAAAAAAAAAAAGAAAAAAAAAAAGACAGTTTTTCCTTCTAGTCCTATAACAAAGCCCTGCTTTCTAATGTTTCCACATGGTCAGATATTAGCCATTTCCCGAGATAATTTAGTTTGGTCATGTGTACGGCTAGCATTTTTATTGTAAAGAATTCTGCTAGTGGTTTCATGATAAATGCATACAGTGTTGGGAAATGACTTTTATTGGGCTTAGTGTGCATTTAATATTGCATTAACAAAATTAAGCGATTTTGTGTGTGTGTAGGTCATAAAAATGTATAGGAAAAAAGTACACTATCATAGGTATGCAAGGATTTAAAACAAATGAATCTCGCCTGACTGCATTTTGTATGCTCTAGCATAAAAAAAGTACAGTTCCAGGAGCTCAGTAGGTGGTTACTATCCTCTTTTCCTTTGTTTCAATGTATTTTGAAGGCAGATCAGGAAAGAAAAGCAAATCCCAGTGCCTGCCCCCCTCGTGGCCAGCCTGGCAAGCCCCTCTGTCCCCAAGTAAGGCTGCCTGGGGTTGGCTGGCAGCTCTGAGTTTGTAGCACGTGAAGCAGTGGTGTGTTGTGCCCATGGCTTCCCACTCATTAAACCTTGCTTTCATTTGCTTATACTTCAGGTATCTTCAGTCTGGTAGTCGCGGCCAAGTTAAAGTGCCTTGTTTCTTATTTAAGAAAGCAGTGTGTGTCTGTGTGGTTTGTTATGCAAAACTCAATTTGGCTTACTCATTCCATTGTGTTACGTTTACAATGCAGAAAATCAGTATATTGAGTCTTATCTATCTTGGAGGAATTAAAATATTCTAATATTAAGGCAGTACTATTCCAGAAATGCATGGATCTGCATTAATGTAAGCAGAGCAAAGGAATAAAAAGTGACGGTATGCAATATATAGCAGCACTCTTATTGATTTAAGATCAAAATGCCACTAAGATGGGATGGACAGAAAGAAAATTATGTGTACGTTTATTTCAAACCCATGCAGAAACAAAACATTGTGTCGTTCACCGCTGCTGATCGTATATACAGGAGGCAGATGAGCTGTCTTGCCTAGGAAGAAATCAAAGACAAAGTACAGAATTAAAACAAACAGAAACAGCCTACTGATTTTGAATGCTTCTGTTTCCAATGCCTCTTTTGAAGATATGTATCAGGACATGGCTTTTCAGCAGATAGAGATGCTCAGTGTTTTCTGAGAGCTGTTTCTTTCCTTTAGGGCTAAAATAGCTAACCCAAGTGGGAGATGTGAAAATCTCTAGTCACACTCGAGTCCTGGTCACAATAGCAAAGAACAGATGAGATGAATGTTGTGGCAATGCAGCCTTATGGATGATTTTTTTTTTTTGTACCCTGATGTCAGGTCTCATGGAGGAAGAAAAATAAAAGTCTGTTTCGCTGAGGTCAGAAATGCTTTATGAGAAGCAGAAGTTGGATCACACAGGTTTGTTTAGCTTTCTAGAAGGGTGTTTGCTTATGTGAGGTTCAGTGATGAGCATGGAACTAGCGACTTCATTACACTTCTGGTTTTATTACAGCCAACCTGCTTTGTAGATTGCTGTATCTTGACATGTCATCTTATCACAAATTATATTTGAATCCTTCAGCATCTCCCCAGTTTCATTTTCTCCACATGCTTGCACACATGTTTTTGTCCCCCATCCCCAAATCTTCCCTGGAGCCTGCACCGTGGTGCACATGTGCTCTCCTCCTTCGTAGGACACACAGCATCCTCTCTGCTTTCACTACTCAGATTGGTCCCCCCTGCTTTGCTAGAAAGCAGTACTATGCTGCTCACCCTCTCCTTCGTGTTTTCTGAGCTCTATTTTTCTGTGTAGCTTCTCAGTCATATCCCTCATCTACAAGAGCACTGTGCTATCTCCATTTATCTTGTATGAAATGGCTGCAGCCTTGCCACGCTTTAACTTCCTGTTGCTTCCTAGAAATTGCTTGCTTGTCTGTCAAGGGAAGCTGCTTGCAGCTCCAGACTAGAAATCAGGATATGTGCTGAGCACATCCGTCTTCCTTCTGTTCTTTTGTTTACTTATTTATTTATTTGTTTGTTTATTAATAAAAGACAGAAAAGGCTGTCCCTTATATAGCTGGAGTAACATCGTCTGCTTATCCCCAGATATTTTGTAGCCTTACTTCTTTTCACACTGCACTGAAAAAAATAGGTAATGCTGTCAAATATAAGTAATATGATCACACAGATCTATGTAAGTGAACGCTGTGTAGATGGCTGCAAGGAGAGTTTGGAAAGACAAAGTTTGCAATCTCCCAGATGTCACCTTCCCTGGAATTAGTAATCCGGTGTTCTGGAAACAGTAACCCGGTGGGTTTTCTCACCAGAAAAAAAAAAAAAAAGATAAATTTGGTACTGAATGAGGTGCAAAGAGCCCAAGATGGGGTTGTTCTCACACTGTGTCTCTCAGGCCCACAGAAAGGCCAGGCACAGAAATATGCTGAAACACACAGGAAACGTCTGCTGCAGCATCACATGAGGTCAGTCAGGCATACTGTGCTTTAATGAGCGCAGACAAAACAAGCTTTGGTAAAAATGTCACAGTCTAAACATGGGTAACAAAACACAGACTGATACAGTCCAAGCTTGGTGGGAAACGCGGTGGGAAAAGATTTTAGCAACCTTCTTCTGGCAAGCTTGCCAAGAGCTATGAGCATTTTGAGCATCCCACAGTAGCAATGGCACTGTACTTCCAGGCAGGAGAGTCTGGTTTCTTACTAATATCGCAGCACTTCTCATTTCCAGGAGCATCCTATAAAAGGGATCCCTTATTTACAGCTTTCATTTTGCATTAATGAAGTGGCATAGTGATGCTGCTAATCAGCAGCAGCGAGGTGACGCAGACCCATGGAGCTGTGATGGTGGCAGTCGCTTCAGCCCGGTCGCCAGGATAAAAATAAATGCCAAGCCCTGGCGAGGGAAGCTCCAGCTGCAGGGAGCACAGCCTGCACCCCGCCAGGCTCTGCAATTCTCCTGCCACGTGCCTGGAACGTGTCCCCACGTTTGTCTCCTTTGCTGCTTCTCTTCCCTATTTCTGAGCAAGGATGTGAGATTTTGTGCTTGCCATGGCTGAAGCTGGCACCTGGATCTGGACTGGAATTTCCTCAGAAAATCGAATGGACACAGATAGCCCAATTGGCTTCCATAATTCAGAAGGCTGTTTTTTCCTCTCTGTGGCATTTTGTGAGCTTTATCTAATCCCTTGTCATTCCCTATATGTGGGTAAATACTACTTCATTCATGAATGAATTCACATGGCTGTGTGCAGTCTGTATCTTCTGTGCTTCTCTTGGAAGGGGAAGGGGCTGGTAAATGAGGGGGAGACACGAAAACTCAGCTGGAGATAAAGATGCCCAGAAACAGGACTTACTTGTACCACACTTAAGGACCCTGAAAGGTGCTGTCAGCTCTGTGCCGTGCAATGACCAAAATCAGTACCCCTGACCCCTCTGCATCCCTTCTGACTTGGGATGTTCTATGATTCTCCATACTGCTGAGTCTGTACTGCTCTTGTACCACCAGCCTCACACCTGATGAAGGAGGAGCTCCTTTAAATGCGGCTCTGCTTTTAATGGTAGGGAGAATATAACTAATCCCAGCATTTTTCTCCTTTCTTGATATTTCCATAAGCATGCAGGAAAGCAGAGGTCTTTTGGCAAGGTGCAAGACTGAGATAGTGCAGAGGTTCTTGGTATGGAGAAGATAGCGTTTGTAATCCTGGGTATGTGGACAAAGAGGTTGGTGTACAGCAATACAGGCAGCACAGAAGACGTCTGCGAGAGCCTGGGCATCTTGTTACGGCGTATTTCTAATGCAGTCAGGAATTAAATTAATAGTTGTGTGTGCTTATTTTGAAGCTTTCATGACATGAAAAGAAGCGTACAGTTCATTGAAAAAGGAAATGAGGAACTATTTATTCTTAAATAGAAATCACTGTGGCCATATCTTTTTCATGAATTTATACAATGGGTTGGATTAGTCTTAGGCTAAGGCATGTGTGTGCTGGCGGAGCTGTGCTCCGTGCCTGAGACTGCTCAGTGCTACCAGTGCTCTGTTTCCATTTCCTAGACAGATCACCTCTGTCTAGGGTGGCTTTTTTTCTTTACGCAAAGGTGATGTGCATTTCTTAGTTCTCTGTCTGGAGCTACTTGGCTTGTGAGTGCTCTATGCTGACAGCTCAGCAAAGGATCTCCATCACTCGATGTCACAAAGAAGAACTTATTTTCTGTGAGGGTGACAGCACTGGAGAAGGCTTCCCAGAGAGGTGGTGGAGTTCCCTTCTCTGGAAATATTCAAAACCTACAGCCTTTACTGTGGAACCTACTGCAGGGAGCCTGCTTTAGCGAGGGGTTGGCCTAGGTGATCTCTAGAAGTCCTTTCCAACCCCTACTATTTTGTGATGCTGTGATTCTTTGGTGTTGCAGCCTGGGCCACAGGTGAAGCAGCACAAGAGCAGGCTCCTGGTTTTCTACCATGCTTCCCAAAGAAAACTAGCCGCAGAATTTTGGAGATGAATGGCAGCTGAGGGACTCTGGTCACACAAGGAGTCAATAGGAAAAAAAAGTGATGATTGGCAGTTCCCAGCTCTTCCTTCCCTGCCCGGACCTCGATCCTGCAGCTGGAAAGCAGAGAATGATCTTTGTTTTCCATGCTTTTAGTTGCTTGTGGTTATTTAAACTGTGGGCTCTCCAGGCTTTCTACCAATGTATAACTCCTACCAAAGGAGGGCCCAAGGATGGTCAAGACCTCTAACTGCTAACATAACAAAAATAATAATTGAACCAATAGGTACCCTGCAATTTTTTGTCCCCTCCTTTCCTTTCCTCTTGGACCAAAGTGACCATTTCTGTGAAGACTGTATTTAGGCTTTCCAGCTGTCAGTTTTGTATTGCTCAGTCCTGTACAGTCTGAGCTGCCTGCAAGAGCCAGGAGGGGACAGCACTTATGACAAATCAATTTGCTGACCTCTGAAATAATTAAGCAAGCCTGGAGTCCTATTTTACACAAGCAAAGTGCTTTTCATTTTTTGCATTTTTCTGCCTGCTGGGAATGGGTATCTCTAAATAATACAAGCAGAGTGATTAAGGAAGGTTTTATTTTCTGGAAGTGTCTCCTGAGTAAATTATCCTTTTCTCCTGTATATCCATGAATTTGCATACTTTTTTTCTTTGCTCTTCCCTGACAAAGGTGCAGATAATAAAACTGTTTTTTTTTTTCTTTTCTTTTAGTTTTCCATATGATCTTTGTGTACTTTAACACACTGCGGCATAGAAAACACAGGCTTATTTATTGCCTAACAGCATATATGTGTTTTATGATTAATGTGTGGTGTTTGCTATACACGGCACTGATAATAGATAGGGAGATCAAAGTCTTCTGTGGATTGACAGCAGCACTATAAACAAGGTGAAAAGGTTGCAGGTGTTTCCCATGCGGGTGTTATACAAAAACATATGTCCCTGTGCCACAACACAGGATACGTGCTCTCTGTCTTTCCCCATGCAGCAAGACAGTGTTTCTGTAGCACATCCATGGCAAGTGCTGGAAAGGAAGACAGTCTGTTTGTGTGCTGCAGGAGGGACTGCACCGTGCCATGATGGTTGGACTAGATGATCTTGTAGGTCATTTCCAACCTTGTGATTCTATGGTTCTATTGTTCTGTGTGCCTCTTGTCCCATTGCTGCTATCTTGGCTCATGGCTGGATGTAGTGGGGTAACCAGCAGGAGCAGAGAGGTGATCCATCCCTATGTACTCAGCACTGATAAGGTTGCACCTTGAGTGCTGTGCTCGATTTTGGGCCCCTCCCTACAAAAAAGATATTAAGGCCTTGGAGTGTGTCCAGAGAAGGGCAATGGAACTGGGGTTGTTCAGTCTGGAGAAGAGAGGCTCAGCGGAGACCTCATTGCTCTCTACAACTACCAGAAAGGAGGTTGTGACGAAATGGGGGTTGGCCTCTTCTCCCAGGTCACAGCAGTAGGATGAAAAGATGTAGCCTTAAGTAACACCAGGGGAGATTCAGGTTGGGTATTAGAAAACATTTCTTCTCAGAAAGAGTGGTGCTACAGTGGCACAGGATGCCCATGGAGGTGGTGCAGTCACTGTCCCTGGAGATGTTCCAGAGCCGTGTGGATGTGGCACTGAGGGACGTGAGCAGTGGGCAGGGTGGGGATGGGCTGGTGGTTGGGCTGGCTGATCTTAGAAGTCTTTTCCAACCTTTACAATTCTAGAGTTCTGTCAGGGTCTCATGCATCTGTGACTTCTGTGGCCGTGGACAAGCTAGGTGCTAGGAGTGGGATGAGAGACCTGGACTGTAGCTCTGCAGAAAGCAATGCTGAGGTATGCACAAGGTGGCAGAAATCTTTACTAGATTGCTGCTTATTGGAGGGATTAAAAGAACTGACGTATCTACTAAATGGCTAAGTGATTGCAAAGATGACAACAACATCCTGGATAGAAGTCTTTCCCTTTCATTAAGTACTGCAAGAAATGATTGCCTGCTCCTGTTCCTACAAATGAAACTGCTGCAGTTGACTTTGGTATTTGTAGCCTCTGGAGTTATTAAAACACTCTGAATGCAGACTAACTTCCCATGCCTGATAGACTACAGCGTAACCACCCCCTTGACCTTTGGTAAACATGCTGGAGGCCAGTCTGGCTTTTCCGCAACTTCTGCTGGTAAATCTGTGCCCTCTGTTGAACATCTCTGAAAAACTCTTTCTGCAGCCCTCCCAGGGATGGTGCAGTGCAGGCTGCTTCCCTCTGGCACCAACAGCATATGGGGTCTTGTCCCCCTCCCAGCCCCTAGAGAAAACTCACGTTGCCCTCATGCTGGTGATTTACCAAATGTGCTCTATCTCACCTTCCAACAGATCTAAAAGTGTTTTTCTCTACTTCAGAAGGATGCATTCAAACTGAAATTTAATAGGAATTTAATAGGAGTGTGGTTTGAATAACTGAGACCTTATCCACCCTTGAAAATGACACTTTTGTGCGTTGTGAACATTTCTTTTCACAGGTGTGCTACAGTGGATTTCTTTCTCTGTGGACAGAGTTGCATTACTCTGTGGACACTGTGCTACATTCACACGTTCTTGTTTCTGTGCAGGAGTGAGCTAGGTAGTCATGAGCATACACGGAATGTCCTACGTGAGAATATTACAAAGGTTTGGGCCAAGGGCTGTAGCGGTACTGTGTCACTGCAGTTAAAGGCAGAACTCTGGCATGTGGACAAGCCCCGTGAAAAGATTAAGCCAGAGAAAGTTAATAAAAAGCGGTGTCCTAAATTATTCATGAATCCATTTGTAATGTACTTGCTGGGAGGCTTTTGTTTTTCTCAAACTCTTATTTATTAAAATCTGACAAGAATATCGGGTTTTGTTCAATAATAAATCTAGGTCTCTGTGAAGCTGGTGATATCCTCGTGTAGTAATACAGAATCAAAATGGAGTTACATGCTAAGGGTGCATATGTTATTTACTTTGGAAGAATAGATTATCGTCCAGAAGGATTTTATCTTTTGCTTGCAATTTGAAAACAAATTTGTTGTTGTTTTAAAATATAGCTGGGAATGTCCTCCTGGTTTTGAGACCTGGAGGCTGCAGAAGATTTTAAGGGTATTAAAACTCAATTAAATGTATTTATGTGGAGGTTCTGGACCATTGTTTGCTAAATCTGATAGTTCTCAGAAAGTATTAGAGAGGAAAAAGAAGGCCAGGAAGGGAGTTTTAACGATTGGAGTACAACAAGAAAACAATAATTTGAGTGCATTAGCTGTAGAAGCAGAACTGGGAGTTTAGAAGACTGGTCTGAGCTGGAGAATGATGCATACATTTGTTTGCATAAGCTTGGCTTACGAGTCACTCTGTTGTAAAAACAGGTTGAGCAGAACATGCTCTTGTCCCATACTTTAGTCCTGAATATGAGCACAAATGTACTGTGACACAAGTGCTCTGACTGAGAGTGCCATCCTCTTATCACCATGGATTGCAGCTGGAGCTCTGCAGCTTCTAAAGATTGAAGTAAACTAGAAGTATCATGTATACACACACACATATGCCTTGCAGGATATCTAGTGTGGTGCTCAAGGTTAAAATATCTGGGTAGACTTAATCAGCTTCTGCTTCAAGTTTGAATCTGGAATTGAGACTTGGTCACTAAGAAAAGCTATGTGTTGGAGCACCATTAAATGAGACACTCAGTAAACTTGGGGACGGTAAGAGAAACATGAAGTGTGAAGGAAGATCATTGAAAGAAGTCATTATTTGTGGCTGATTTGGAGAGAGATTGTGGTAGATTTGGAGAGATACAGACTTCCACCTTGGAAGCTTGTTTTGCATCTTTAGCATCAGTTGTACAAAATACATGAGGAAGGGACATGTAGGATATTATCATTTTTTGCCAAAGGTTGATCAAAACACTATTTAAAATGAGACTTCAGCTCTTCCTTATGCAAGCTTAAAAATCCTGAAGAAAACTTTCGACCATTAAAAGACAGATGCTTTGCTATGGTAAAGCAAGACTAGGAGAGATGAGAGGCTTGTTTTAATAGAGAATTAGAACCCACATCTAAGGCACAAGTGGATCCTGTGGGTTGGATTTGGGAAATAACTTTTCCACTCTGAAAACCCTCTAAATATGAAAAGATGATCTGTTCCTTCCTGAGGAAAT
This sequence comes from Perdix hodgsoniae, assembly GCA_035772895.1. NCBI lineage: Eukaryota > Metazoa > Chordata > Aves > Galliformes > Phasianidae > Perdix > Perdix hodgsoniae. The sequence continues at coordinate 1,134,356 of JAPSGF010000038.1, read as the reverse complement.
TCTTTTTCTTATTCTTTTCTGACTTTTGTTTGTTATAAGTTTTGGTGGAACGGGGTCAAGATGGACTCTGAAACCTTGCTTTGGAATCAAGATATTTGTCTGACTTGTTTGCCCCTGGTGGAATCAGTGCTGCTGCAGCTTCATTGCCATGGGAACCTCCACTTACTAAATTTAATTTAGTCCAAGGTTTGCTTGTCTGCTCTGTTGCTGCAGTGTAGACAGGTGATAAGCAACATATTGATATTAAGCTATATCATATCAAAATGATTAGGAATTGCTATTAACCACAGTGATGCAGCATCTGTGGTTCCACTCTCGTGCTATGCTCTAAGCTTCCCAGCCTTCCTGCACCTGCATCCAGCCTCCTCTCTTCTGGCACAGCAGAGGTGGTATCACCTGTGTAGTCTTTCTGGTCCAGCAACTGAGAAAGGTATTGGGCTGCAGGCAACCTCTGCTTGCTGATGGTGCTCCTTCCTGCCCTGCAGAGCAGCCAAGCACTGAGTGTCCATAGAAATACTACTAGAGAAGAGAGGTCTGTGTCCCCAGAAGCTATGGGATGTAGAGTGGGTCTCAGTGCTTCTGTATATCATCCACTGTGGTATCAAGTCCCCAGAGGAACAGGTCCTGGTGATGCAAGGCCAGATCCCTGGGAGCAGGGAGATGTATGAAACAGAGTGAGACGTGTCACCTAGTCTTGTCTTAAAGTTTTATTAGCTTTCTCATACACGGCAAACATTACAGGTTGTTGGGTTATCTTTTTTTTTTGTTTTTTAATTGGCATCATTTTGTATTCAGATGGTCCTTGTTAGTTGGTAATGAAGAGCCTGTAAGTCTGAGATACTCTCAATTCCAGTACTTCCAGCAGAAGTGGTGGAAGTGTGCATTTACTGCATCCACACTGTGGAGGAAAGTTAAATGTAGGCAGGTCTTTGTCATGGAAAGGCATGTTGTATGATTTGCTGCAGAATAATTGATTTTGTAGGTCTTCCATAATTGTTGGAGTTGCTTGTTGCTAAGGTTTTGTTCCTCTGTATTGAGTTTACTGATACTGCATCACTTTGTACAGAATTTGGAACTGAGCAGTGTGTGTAAACCACTATGTTAAAATGCTGGCTAAGTATTGATTAATCAGTAAATGCTTTAAGCTATTTCCTTTAAATTCAGGGACCACACATCTTAATTTAATAGTGGAGAGAGAAGGGGAAGGATACTGATCTGCACAACAGTATATACTGTGGTGTTTGTTCATGGCGAGTATTTTCAAACCAAGAAAAAGATCTTAGGGAATGTGATGGTTTTCTGGTTGATGTTATCTGCTAAAATGACTCTCTTTCTTGTAGATACTATATTGGTCGCCAGATGTTTGTGGTGATCTCCACACCGGAGGTGATCAAGCAAATCTTAGTGACAGACTTCAGTAACTTCACCAACAGAACTGTAAGTAGAGAGAAGGGTCCTCTTTGTGGACAGAGGTGATAATACTGCTAATTTGAGCTCAGCTCAGGAGTGGCCACAAGACAGCTGGAAACAGTGGGGAAAAGTATGTGGTTCAATAGAACTTAAAGGTATAGAAACTCTATGTGTTTCAGTCAGAGATTTCTATTACGAGAACTCTGAAGATGAAAGGGACTGTCATTAAAAGAAATACAATGCCCTTGTGACCAAGGCACCAAATAGATGTAGGAGAGAGAGTTTCAATATCGAGTTTTGCTGCTTACCTCCTAGGAAAATCCCATACTAGCTCTTTCCCTTGGTTCTCAACCTGTAATATAGGGACAGTATTGTTTGCTTTCTCCTACCCCTGGTCTCCTTTGTCTATTTAGATTTTCTAAGGCACGAATGGGCTAGAGACATGCCTCTCTCAGCTGACATATGTTTCTTAGCGCTTTGAAAATGAAGAATAGAAAAGAATTAAGTTGGGATTTGCAAGGATTTATACATATGCTTCTGATTACTTATTTTACTTATATAAATATATATATTGAAAAGCACTTTTCTGAGTTCTGGTTAGAACAAATAAAAAAGAGGGAGGGAATAGCCAGAGATATAGTAAAGATTTCTCTCAGTTTCTAGCCATTTTGTGTCACTGTAACCACACACTGCCATCCATTCTTTTCTTCCTCCTGGCCCCTTTGTATGCACAAACCTGCTCACATAAACCTGCATGTATTCATGTCCTCAGGGAAAATTTCATCTCTGATCAGCTGTTTGCCTCCTCTGCCCCTCTGATCCTCTCCGCAGCCAGTCAGTCTGTTTGCAGATTGCTTGTCTCCTTTGCTTGCTTCTTCTGGTACATGAAGTTCATCTTGTGACTACTTGTATCTTATTTAATAACCACTTGTACCAGCCACCTTGCATTCTGCCTGTAACTCACATCTAAATGGAAGAATCAGTGTGCAAGCTTCCTCGGCTGGAGTTGTTGCATGCTGTAACATTCTTTTCCCCATTTTATCTGTATTCAGAAGAATTTTCTGCCCTTTTCCTTCTTCAGTCCCCATTCATGTAACCTATTTCTTCCTGTCTAAATGCCTTTCTCCTGTATATTTGATATGAGTAGATTGTTTGCACTATTCACAGCTGTAGCTGATGCCCAAACAACGCCTTTTGAAACTAGAGATCATTCCTTTGAGGATATATTCAAATACTCATTCTACACTTAATTTCAGTCAGTCTCACCATTTGAATGTGTCTCTACACTGTCATCCTTCTTACATTGTTTGAATTTTACTTTCTCTTCAGACTTTTGTGGTGGGAGGTTTATCTCTCTGTTTGGTTGTACACCCATCTGTCATGGTCTAATATTTGTGTTCCTCTCAAATTCAGGTAATTCAGATCTCTGTAGTCAGTCTCTCTCCCCTTTTATTTTCTCCATCAGAGATCAGCTAAGTGTAGTTGTCTGTGTAGATTCATATCTTGTCCATATTGCTTGACTGTCCTTGAACCATCTGTAAGGTTTTTTGCACAACGCCCTCCTTTATGCATGAGGAACTGAGGCACAGACTGGTTGATATCCCTGCCACCTACCAGCAAGCATGTGACAGATGTCCTACCTTTCTCTTTGTCCCCCTGTACACTGTTACTAAATCTGAGTTGCTCAATGCCCATAAGTCTAATTCAAATGAACTTGCTTTATCTTGTGTACTTTTATCTGCTCATTCTATGGTCTTTTCACACAGCTGCAATCTTTGGGTGTTACCTTTTACTTTCCACTTTGTTTCACTTCCCTTCACTCTTTTACTTATCATTAGTAAAGGATAAGCAAGCTTCCATTTCTGGGTCCTTCCACATCTGGCTTGGGAATCTTTTTTCCTTCTTGAATTTTCATACTGGGTTCTCTCTTTTTCATACACCGTCAGATCTCTCAATGAGGTGTTCTGATATGCTGTATACTAAGGATTCTCTGTATGTTAATAAATAGTGCTGTATGGCATGTAAAGAAGGTAAGCAGATTTTGTTCAGGTTTGGTTGTAAGTGAATACTGATGGAAAGGTGAGAGTAGGGAAAACACAGTTTCAAGAAAGAGATTCTTCTCATATTGACTGGATAAGTGTTGTTTTAAGGCTTTAGTAATGTTCTGTTTATACTTGTAAAAACTACTCCAAGCAAGCTTCTTTACTTCAAGCGAGAGTCAGTTTGACAGGGGAAAATTCAAAACACAAACTAGATCTCTCTGCCTTATTTTATCCATTCCTTTCCCAAATGATGTGCTGTTGAGTGGTTATAGAATTGGCTTTGGAATCAGTGCTGTTCACAAATTTAGGCTAATACATTTCAATCCAGATGTGGTATTCACTTATGTTGTTGTTTAATGTGATAAGCAGATAAACACCATGCAGCTGTTCACTCACTCTCCCCAGCCAGTGGGGTGGGGGGTGAAAATTGAATGAATTGAATGCAAGAGCTCATGGATTTAGATAAGTATGATAAGAAAAAAAAAAAAAAAAAGTAAAAAAAAGTAAAAAGAAAAAGCACAATAAACAAAAAAGAATAAACATAGCAGGTGATGTGCAACACAATTGCTCACCAGCCGCTGACCGCACTGGTCAGCGTATATATATATGCACTATGGCCAGTCAACAAGCAGCACCTGCTTCAGACAACTCCCCCAGCTTTATTGTTCCACATGATGTCCTGTGGTTGGGATATCCCTTTGGTCAGCTAAGGTCAGCTGTCCTAGCTGTGTCACCTCCCAGCTCCTCAGCATCCACACTGGCAGGACAGCACAAAAAGCTGAGACGTACTTGAGTTGGTGTAAGCACTCCTGTGTAACAACTAAAGCATCAGTGTGCTATTAAACATATTTTTCTCATCCTAAATCCAAAACACAGCACCATACCAGGTACAAAGAAGAAAATTAACTCTATCCCTGTTGAAACCAGGGCAGCTTACTTTGACCTAACACATTCTCTCAAGCGTCACTTTTTCAGAGTGGGAAACATGGGAATGGTGAAAGCCCCATGGGTGTGAACAGCCCTTGAGAAAACCCAGCATGTTCTTAGTTTTTCTTTCCCACTTTTTTTTTCCCCAAAAAATTCATTTCCAAAATCTAAATTTGTGCCCCTGTGAATTGTGCCTCTAAATTTAAATCTAAAAAAAAAATATCTAAATTTGTGCCACAAAAATGTGAATTATCTAACTCCGAATGCCACAAAGAGAAATTATTCACCATGTTCTGTAGCAGTTGCATCATCAGCGTGTTAACATTGTCACTAACTTGAAGGATGTATAGGATGATGTCTAAAAGCCTGGTGTATTACAGGGTAGAAAACATTTATGTTTCATGTGTATTTTTCTGCTCTTTCAACTTCCTAAATATGTATATATTTATATACATTATTACATATTATAGTGAGAGACAATGGGAAATTCAACTTGTGAAGGGTTGCAAACAGTGGATGTACTTGATAGACAAGAGCGAATCTGATGATGATTCAGTGAACTTGGAGCTTTTATTAAAGCTATTCATAATGTAATGTCATGTCTTTGAGTGCTTGTAAGAAGAATGACCTTAATCTGAGATTGTGCATTTGCCAGCAAAGTCACTATTTGCTGGCAAGTAGTCAGGAGATCGTTATGGAATCAGGGTAGTTTTAATCTTCTTAGAGGACTATTGGAAGAGTTTGTTTAGTTTAGTACCTGGATGAGAGATCCCATGTTTCAGTAAGGGAAACAGATAAAGGGCTGTGCTCCCTGCAGCCTTGGAGGCTCAATCTAAAGTGTAAGAAGGCATATTGTGCAGCTGTATTGATGTGAGTGCCAGGCTATGGCATGTGGGGATTCTTGGCTAAGAACAATTCTCATGGAGTAGGAAAGGTTACCTTTGCCTCATTTTCTTCTAGAGCGAGGGCTTGCCATACCTAGTTAAATAATGACAGTTTTATGTTTCTCATTTTTTGTGTGTGCCAGAAGGAAGCTGGCATGGTGTTGTATTTGGCCAAAGGGACATGACTGTGGTGGTCCTGATTCAGAGACTTATTTTCAGTAACTGGGTGTTTTGTTACTGGATTGACCGAGTGCCATAAGGATTCTTCCATGCTTGCCAAAGCAAAGCAATAGCAGTAGGTGCTGGGTGTATTGGGCCTATTCATGCTGGTTGTGAGTGTCTATGCTTGAATGACAGCTGTGAAAAGGAGGAGTCTTGCATCCTCTTTCCTTATCCAGGGAGAAGTAGAGCACTTCTCCTGCACTGAGCCTAAGTACTTGCTCATTATATGGACAAAATAGATTTTGCATGTGAACAGGTGCCAAATGATTGGTCATCTTTTTGTGAATGTGTTTCCCTTTGACACTACATATTTCACATCTTTATTATGAATATCTTTTGAATATTGCTTTGAAAAGACTTTTAGATTCCCTTGCCCTCTTATATTGTTTCTAAGCTACCAATTAATAATTCTTGTGACAGAAACGTATGATGAGTGCAAATCAAATCTGCATTAAGGTTCATTTCATTTTAGAGCAAGCAACCAGGTCTTGCACAGAGGGTGTTAGTCTCCTTCAGGTGTGGGGTATATTTTAGTTTTAACCGTATAATCACAAAAAAGCCATAATGACATCCTGTTTTCCCACTTAATTTTGACTTGAGCAAGGTGAGCATTGTAGGCATTTAAAAATAGAAAAGTCTACTGTAATGTACCTTCATACTTAAGGCATGTGAAGCCTTATCCCTATGTTTTTAATTATACTTGAAGAAGAAAAGATGAAAATTAGCTTATAGTCCTTCTGCCAAAAATATGGAACTGATTTTAGTTTAAGTTAACTATGGAAACTTCAGCCAGAATGCTAGGCAGGGCTGTGCCACAGTGAATAATACCTTCTTCTCACAAACATGGCAAGTTGTCTCTTGAATAGAAGTTTTCTTTTAAGAGCTCTAGGACTATTCTTTAACCTTTTTTAACTGCATTATTGTGTTGTGTGTGAGACACATTTATGATGTGTTGCATCTTGCATTCTTCCAGGCAGGATAATGACACATAATCTGTTTTCAGGTTGTTCATAATTTGTGTATTGAAAATTTGTTTTTCAATTAGTACTGGAGAATCATTAAAGTGTACATTTAAAAACGTAACAGCAGAATGTTAAGATGGAGAGAGATTACCTGCTATCTAATATAAATGACAAATTGTCTCAAAGTTGCAGGCCAAACTTTTGCAAAAAATATGGATCAGTCATCCGTAGGGCAAGGGTAAGCATGGGCTAGTTGAGGTTTGACAGGCTGCTGGAGTCAGTGTTCTGCCAGTATTCATGTGGCTATCACAAGTGGAAACTGGTAGTTGATCCAGATCAACTCCTTAAATCTGTGAGCCAACTCACTGGAGGGGGGTGATGTTTTTACATACACAAATCTGCACTGATTTCAATAGAGACCATCACAATTTTTTCACCAGAAGCTTTGCCGTTACAGTGGAAAAAGTAACAATGAAATAACAAATAATAATGAAGTAGTAAAAATGATGAAAATGTGGCAAGGAAGTCGATATTACCTGGTGGTGTAAACTATTTGTATCCCTCTTGAAGGAAAAGAGTTACCCAGCAACAACAAAGCAGTCACCAAAGAGGAAGGAGCCCATTTTCTGCAGCTTGTTCATCTGTGATCCAGGATGGCTGAGACATTAATGCATTAGCTGATCTTTCTCATCGGTTGCCTGAGGGCAGGGTACCAGAAAGGAAAGTGTCTGTGTATATTTCTCTGGGAAAGGGTCTATCCAAATTTGATACGGTATACCCTCCAGAAGTCCTTTCCAACCTCAACCATGCTGTAACTCTGTGGATTTTGTGTCAGGGACTCAGTGGTAAGCGGCGTACTTCCATTAACTGGATGACCCAGTGCTGACTGAAAGGATTTATTTATCTCCAGAGCAGGGTGTGGATGCACAACTGGCTTAGAACAGCCCAGTGTGGTACCTCAGAAACTGAGTGTGTGTGTGTGCATGTGTGTGTTCTTGGCCTTTTTCAAGGGTCAGTTGCATGTCTTGGGCAGGAACTTACTGGTTGCATGCTGCCTTGGTTTTTAGAGTACACGCACTGCTGGTAGGCAGCAGCCCAGCTGATGTGCTATCATTAGGTAAACACTGGCAATTCAGTCATATATACAGAGCCAGCTTAGAGGCAAGGCTGCTCCTTCACGCTCTCTGACAAATAAGGTTTTTGTTTTTAAAAATGGACCCACTCACATATTCAGTTGGAGACAAGTCATGCAAAAATAGCCATGGAACAGCTGTGTACTGTTGCCAAAAATGTGTATATATGCTTTCTTGACCCTGTACTCTTGTTTTGTTTAGAAATGTTTCTTGTCTTCAAATTAAATATCCTAGGATTATTTCCTGTTGTGTCAACGCCACTGTCAACATCTCATGTGAATTTGTTAGTCTATTACTACACTGTTGTTGCAAAGTACAATGAACTCCACTCATAAACAGATGAGCATGCTTTGTTAGGGGCTCACCTGCACATGGGTACGTGGTTTGAAGCAGCAGTGACATACACGGTAAGAAAGCAGACAAGTCAATATTTGGGAAATGATTCAGACAACTTAAACAAGAGAAAAAAATGTTGAAATTTATGTCATTAGATCTTCAGGTTTGTTTTTTTTTTTTTTTTTTTGTTTTGTTTTGTTTTGTTTTTTTTACCCTTTGAAATGACTATTTGGGGGTTGTATAGTATGCAAGTGATGTTCCAGTATGTGCAAACAGTTGACAGTGATTTTTAGTTTTAAAAACAAGCTGCTTTTTGAAGCATTGGAGGGAAAGAATGAATATGCCTTAAGTTTATCTTATACCTCAATCTTTTAAGATATGTTTATTCATTTTTCAACTCTGCTTGTATCAGAGGAGATGGAACTATGATCTTTGAGAACCATTCCAACTGAAGCCTTTCTATGATTCATTTTTTCCATTTGTTCATCTTGTTTCATCTTTGTTTTTGTTGGGCTTACATAGGGCGTACAGAGTGAAATGCAAAGGCTTCTGGACCCAGTATGTCTCAGCATTTGTTGCTATTCCTGTGTTTGTGCTCATATGTGCACATTTTTATATATTTATGGATACATACAGATGTACACAGATTTGATTTGAGGTGTCTTTGAGATCTGAGGAAATGCCAAAAATTCAGTCCTCACTAGAAGAGCTATGGGAACTTCATAAAATGTGCTTCTTCTCGCATGCCGTGGTGACATTTCAGTTCATGATGCATCAAAGCCATCACACCTCATAGCAGGCCTTGCCTTGAATGTGTAGTTTTGTGTGCTAGAGCTGTGAGTTTCTCTCCTCCCTCCTTCCCTTTGTAGGACAACTTCAAGTAAGTGTCAATCCTACCACATGTACAATAAGGCTCAGTATCATTGAGCTAGAACATTCATTGCTTCTAAAAATCACTCTGTGATTACAAGGATAAGTGAAAAGGTGTCCAAACAATGAATTTATTAAGGTTTACTCTTTTTGCCTAGCAGTTTCCTACAGCTGCTAGATCATCATCGGTTTGAAATCCTGGCTGGTATAGCATCATTACAGAAAGAGAACTGTGCTGGGAGGAAATGTGTTTGGCTGTATAGCACTTAATTGTATAATATTAATCTGTTTGACTGCGTATCTGAGGGTGCTGTTGAACAGCCATATGAGCCCAGATGCCTGAGAGATTTTTCTAGTGTCAGTGCCTGCCAGGGCTGAGCAAGGGCTCCTACCCCTGTTTTGACCCGATGGTTCTCACAGGGGTTTGCTGGTGCAGGAGCTCTTGGGCTCAGCAGCTGCAATGAAGTATCCACTTTCTATTCCTAGTGTTCCTCTGGGGCTATCTTCTAGGTACTGGTGAACCTTTCTAGCTTGGTCAATGTATGTGCAACTGTTTTGCCTTTTGTTTTATCCTGCAAAATTGCTTTTAATTCTGGACTTCTTTTTTCTTTCCTCCTCTTGTTTTCAGAGCTTGCTAGTTAATTTTTTCTAAGCGATTAAATCTGGTTTTGTTTAAATGTTTTAAATGAGGAGTGCATATGCTTGCAATAGACATTTGAAAAATTAAAATAATAAATATTGAGAGGGTCATTTCTTTCACACTGTGTATGTCTTTTTATGCGTGCACAACAAATTACCCCTTATTCCCCATCTGCTGCAGCTAATAGCACAAAACTAATGTAAAATGATCGCTGCTATTGACTGTAAAATTTATCAGACTTTGGCTTCAGTTAGGCTTAAAGAAAAACTTAACATATTAGTAGGCTGTGTTTTGGGAACCACCTGATCCTCTGAATCTCAGCGGGATGAGACCTGGTTTTGTGGTTAAGGCTTTGGGTTGGGATTTAGGAGCTCTGAGATAGATTTTTGGCTTTGCTACAGAACTCTTCTGTTCACAAGGGCAAGTCACTTAGGAAGTGCTTTGTCACCTTAACAAATGCGAAAGAGAATATTGGAAATTTCCAGCTGAACATTAACACTAGTGAATGTTAGTGCTTCAGAACTTACGAAAGGGGTTGGAGTTTTATTTTATTTTATTTTATTTATTTATTTTTGGTGAGATGAGTCAATTCAAATTGCTTTTCCGTCCCCATTTTTATGCAGAAATCTAAAAAACAAACCAAAACCCTCCAGAAGAGGAGGAAATTTTTATTTGAAGGCTTATTTTTTTTCTTTTGAATTGACTTTTTCTTTTGAAGTATGTTTTTAGAAGTAGCAAATATAGTATTAATGGTTTCAATTGACTGATCAGTATTTTGAGGACTATCTTAAGTTTATCATTTTTATTTTGTAATTCTGATTGAGAATGATAAACCAAGGGAAATCTTTCCTACAGGGTGCAAAAGCTCATTTATATTTACCCCTGGCAAGTGCCTGTGGTGACTATTAGTCATAAAAAGATGTCATCATTTTCTTACTTCTCTGCATATTCTTAAGTCTCTTTTAATTCAGTGGGCCATGATTATCTATTTTCAAGAGCACGTTTATTAACAGTCTGCTTAGAGTCAGGATGTTCCCTTAAACAGGGGCCTTTCCCTTTCACTGCAGCCTTTCTGCACCTTGCTTTGAGAGCAAAACTGTGTGTCTTGTCACATGAATGAGTATATGGTAAGGATGAGTGCCTGAAGCTTCAGAAAGATCCTGAAAATTATTGTTTGGAGTATCACAGAACCGTTTACAGAAAGCAATCTAAAAATGCTGACTGTAGTTAAGTCTGATTGTTTTTTACAATCTGAAAGGATCCTTCTGATTGACTTGAGAAGACCCTCTGCTAATCCCTCAGTGACGTGTAACTTTCTTTGAGTGGTTGCCTAGCTGGTCTGGTGATTCCAGAAAGCTGGCTGATCTGCCATGGCTGGAGAGAGCTCTCCTGCTGGAGCTCAGTGTATCCCCAACAAGGGCAGGTCAGACTGGAGTGAGGTTTGAGGAAAGCCACGCTTCTCATAAGGACACTATTTTTACCAGCTGATTTGAAATTTTAGAATCTTTTGGGTTGGAAAAGACACTTACAATCCAACATCAACCGAATACCGTGTCCACTGCTAGTCGTTGTCCCTAAGCACCACATGCACACACGTCTTTAAGAGTTCCAGGGGTGGCAACACGTATGTAGGATATTTTCTTATATACACCTACAACAATAACTCTATATCCAAGGCAGATCACATGAATTTGTTTGCTTAAGATTATGAATTTCTGATTGAGGAAGCAAGCTCTAATATCGGCCACATTTCCACATAAGATGGCAAAGAAAAATGGCTGATTCCCTCCTGTATGAAGCAATGATAGTGTGGAAACAGATGAGTTACCTGCAGATAGAATACAAGAATAAAATTTTTCCACTTCTGTGTATGGCAGCTCTTTTCCAAAATTAAAAAGAACACGGGTTGTCTATTTTCAGATGCTATGGGCCATAAACCTCAGCAGTGCCACTGACTGTAAGGAGGCTAAAAGGCTTAAATACAAGTTTCATCTTCTATTGCCCCCTATCAGGACATGGTGAATCAGTAGGCTGAGACCACAGTTGTTGCTGAGATGATCAGTCATCTTATCTTTTGCAGGATTTGTTGTAATGTGAATTACGTTTCAGCTTGGTCTAAGTATTTTAATCTATCCCCAAGTATTTCTCTGATTTATTAATGGACTGCACTGCTCCCATCACCATGGTATCCTGACACCTTCTTCCTTTATGAAGACTGCAAAGCTGAATGTTAATGAAATTTACATTTTTAATTCTCCCTTCTCCATGCCTATACATATAAAAATGGCTTGCAAAATCATTGGAGGAAACATACACAAGCACAGTGTGGCACAGAGAAACGACTGAGATTGCTGTGTTGTTTTGTTTGTTTTTAGTGTTCTTTCTTTCCGCTATTATAGTGCAGCCTTCATTGGTTCAATACCTGCTCCTAGGTAGACACCAGAACACCAGATGGATTACGTACTTTACAGCACTAATGATAGTGCCTGATAATGTGTGCAAATCTCCCTTTCACTGATTGTTGAAGGCAGTTAAGAAATACTGAATACAGCTGTACATAATTGCGCTGCTTTTGAAACCAAACCAGCCTGTGAAATTTCTGTTCCTGGAAAATGGTCAAAATTAGTCAATAACAAAGCAAAACAATCAACAAAAACTTGAACCCTTTGCATGTACTTAGTTAATGGTATATTGTGACATTCTGCTTCTTAGATGTGAGGCTTCCCTGCCAAGTCTATTGAAACTTAATGGAAAAAAAGTGCTGCATAATGAGACTACAAAAAGGTGCTTTTGCTGCAGGTGTAGGAAGATGCTGATTTGACAACACTCAGTGCCTATGCACTTGTTTGTCAGAAAGCTTTTGTGTAAGGCTAAGCTTTTGTGTTTTTGGCATGTTGCAAGTATGTGATGGGAGGGTCCCTATGTCCACTCACTGTCGTTCTTTCAAATGTTTCTGTGACTTACTACAAGATCAACTTTTGAAATCTTCTTTATCAGCTTATTAATTGCCACTTGTTTTTTTCCTGCCATTCTACAAATTTTCTTTTTTAAATGACTGAAGAAACCAAGACCAATTTTATTAGGTTTTCCCTTCCCCCAGTTTTTCCTCCTGTTGAAACTTGCCAATCACTGTTAAAGCCTACATTGGGCTTTTCTGCAGCACAGGAGATATCATTAAGGCTTTAAACCCACTAATGAGGGAAATGTGCACTGCTTGAAGGCTCCTGCAATATTAACTACATCCAATTATGTTAGGTAAACGTATGAGTATAGTCAAAACAGGATGAAAGCATATCTTTCTATTCAGGCCAAAAGCAGTCTTCTGAGCCAATCTTTCATCAAATGTACATTGGCTATTTATTTACTGGTTTTGTGGCACTTTTCTTTATGCTGCAAGTCCTAAGACAAACAATACTCTTAGACAGGAAGGGGCTATCTATTCCCAGGGCTCTGCTCCTTAATTAAAGAACGCATTTTATTGCTGGATGAAATGTGAAATCTTAATACGTTTTCCCATTTAGATTCAGCATTGCTTTAGGCAACCTGGTCTTGTGGATGGCGACCCTGACTATGGCAAGTGGTTCAAACTTGGATGGTCTTTAAGATCTCTTCCAACGCAAGTCATTCTGTGATTCTATAATTCCTTATCAAAACCTGTCTTACCTGGCTGCTATGAGTCAGTGTAGTATGTCGTATATGTGGAGATGTAGCTTGTGCTTGTCTTGGTGGTCCTCCCTTTTGTTTTCTGATGATATACTGATTTTGTTTTAAGGGCAATTCAACTTGTCCTACTTCTTTGAGCACGTCCCGGGGGGGATTTTTTTTTCCTTTAACTTATTTTGTCTAATAACACTGGTTTTAGACAGTTCCTCATTTCTGACTTCTGGAACTATTATTTGTCAGTAGCAGACTGGTTTTCTTTACTGTTTTCTCTCTTTTCCCTATTCTTGACATATAGTATGTTATGTCCCTTAATTTCTACCTTTCCCAGTCTGTTTTTGTTAGGAAAAAGAGTAATTAGTTTGTTGCTTGTTTCATAATTCATGCAGGCTCTGGTTACAACAGTCAGGTTGGCCTTTTTACATGTTCAAGCAGTCAGAATGTGGAGCTGGTACTTTGTTCTGTTTTTTTATGTCTTGGATATGTCTTTATCCATCTTTGAAGATAACTTTACCTGCTCATCAGGAGAAAATCCCTTTAAGGCCTCTGACGATAGTGAAACACATTCAGGTCTCTGCAAATGACCTCTAACAGCACAGAGAACTGATTTCCATGTACCTACCCAGAAGCCAAAAAGTTTATCTCTGAGAATTGTATCAGATGTGACCTGGCAGTATATGATAGTGCCTCCAATCTGTGTAGCCTCACCGAGCATCCTCGTGTCATAAGTGTCCAGCAGCAGAAGCCACAAGACTGGTACCATAATAAGGTAGACCATGACAATTGTCTTCCTTTTAGCTTTTCCGCACAGTCTCCAACGACAACTGTTGTGGTAACTTCTAGTGCCAGAAGATGCATCTGGGTATCATTTCCCTTAATGGGTCTATTGGCTATGAATCAGCTCCCCACCATCCCCTCTGTGGAACCCTTTCTATTACGTGAGCAGGTGTTTTGTTTTTTTTTTAAAATCTTTTCATGGTTGAACTTTTTGTTTAGAATATAATAGGAATTATATTTAGGGATGGGTGTGTGTGTGCAGGTGAAGTTCATTCCTCTTCGGTGCGAGTTAATGTGATACAGCTGGGCATTACTGTACTGATCCTTGGAAGTCTCTGCTTTTAATTTTAAGTCCTTTGAAAGTAACTTTGTCATCTCAAAAAGAGTGGGATTAATTCTCTCTTTAGTCCTTCATTCAGATAGTTTAATCCATTTACCTGCCTTTACGCTTATTGTTAAAC